>JARHVA010001634.1:1025000-1085000 GCA_037957365.1 Torreya grandis | reverse complement strand
TAACAGAGGGCCCATATCATGCACATGCCTTGACTTTGGGGAAATTGAATTTAAATACCCTACACCCAATATAAAGGGGTTGGGACAATACATAAAGATTATGGAGTTAATTTTGTTGCTTTTGTTCACATTTAAGTTAGTATACAATTTTTTACAATATGCATGCCACATAGATGCATAACAAAACATCGCTTATGATGCAATGTAAAAAATTGATATAATATAACCAACCACAAAAATACCATGAAAGAAAAAGCACAAAAACAAAGTAAAACCAGGGATCATACCTACTACTACAAAATAATCAGTGGCTTACTCACTTCACTCTGCAATGCACGACATAGGTGTCACTATATGTTAGGTGTGTTGTTTATTGTGGCCCAGGCTCAAACTCTTTAATGTTGGGGAATATTTATTAAATTAATACCTAAATACATAAATAAAACACAAATACAATGAAATAAATTGGGGGCCAGTACACATAGTCTAAAATAGTCATGACATAAAAATATTGAAAATTTCCCCTAACAATAATCAAATGTATGTGTTGTGTAAGAAACGCACAATAAATATAGGCTCAGAAATGGTCACAAAGGGACCCGCTAATGCATCTAAATGGGAAAAACTAAATTATAGTAACTGAACAAGCGAATAACAAACCAAGAAAGGGAAAGTGCCAGAAGAAAGTGAAACTGGGCATCCATACCTATTACTGCAGAATGGTTAGTGGCTTATACGCTTCAGTCTATGGTGCAAGTCCTAAATGTCACTATAGCTTCTATAAATAGGAACGTCTCTCTACAGAAAACAAAATACAGATTGAAAAAAGCAGTAAATAGAATACACGAAACACACACACACAAATAGTATCAGGGAAAAAAATAGGATGGTCTATATTGAATGACATGGATGCCACAAAGATTGGGTATCATATTTAATGAGAGGAATGACAAAAATGTTGAATCCATGCTGAATGGCATTTCGTGTACTACGATTAGTTGAATGTGAGTTCGCCCATATAAGGCATGCACTTAGAATATAGTAACATTACTTCCATAGAAACTCATATGCAAGGGTTTCAAGTGTTGACAGAAAATGAAACCTACTACGATGGTATGGATAACTACGCCCACCAATGTAGACCAGGTCAGCGAAAAATATCAATTGCACGTTTCGCAGGCCTGAGTGTAGTAAATTAACATATTTTTTTGGGTCTTATCCGTGTCACTAACGGCAGTCATGGCGTGCACTAAATGTGCATTACTTTTCTGGTTTGAAGACATGCACTAAATGATGTGGAGGATGAGGAAAAAGGATTATTCCTCTACCACCGTAGTGAGAAGTTGGCGATTGCATTGAGATTGTTAAAAGTACCCTCTATTACAATTATTAGTGTTTTCAAGATCCTTCACGTACGTATTGGATGCCACACTTCCATAATTTTAAATAAGGAGAATGTGTTATCGCCATGATTATTCGATTATATATTATAACATATTTAGTGTATTATATATTTTAATATATTGTATATATTATACTAAATATTATATTATATATTTTATTATATATTATATGTTAAAATAAATTAATATAATTAAAATAAACTATTAAAATATATACTATACAATTGAATATTGTTTGAAGTTTCTATCATGATCGAGTTCAAGCTCTATTTTTTTCCATACTTATGGAGCTCCTCCTCTTCATCTATTTCCCTGACTCAATCTCTATCTCTTTTTTGCCTTAATACCTTTTGACCTGCTTATCAAGCTACTTATACTGCCTTAATCTCTTTTACTTCCATTTTGATATCCACTCTATATTGCTCACCTAGGGTACCATACTAGAAATCGAGCTCATTTATGCTTATAATGTCAAGCTTGCTTATGTTTGTGTCTCATCTTGGGTATTAAATCTCACATATATCTTGATTTTTTTAAGAAAGGTCTTTGAGACCAAAAGTATATAGCATATTCATTTGCATTCCAAGACCAATCTATGCTTAAGGTTGGCAAGATGGAATGCCACATCACTGGCTTGAAAATGCTCCATGTGTCATTCATCGGCATTGTTAACTGGCTCAAAAAAATTTACGTTGTCAATTTGTGAGACTTTAGTCCCTCATCAACCATGATGGAGGCTATTACTATGTTTATATTGAAAAGACACCATGTTAAAATGTAAAGATAGGTGGCATACCCCCGCCTCAAAAAATGGTCCCTGACCATGAGCATTCATCGACCGTCAAATCCATAAGAGAGATAAAGAGGGAAACTAGAGCATCCGTAGAAACAAGGAAAGTCAATCCCAACCTTTTGTTGCACTATGAAGTCTTCTTGGGAGCTTGAGAAAAATTTAAGCTTGGCCACTTAGTGAAGTCGACTCCAATGGAGAGCTCAACTTCATTTACTCAATCTATCTCCTTGATATTTCATGGACATCATTATCCATTCTCACCTCCATGCAATGCACATAACAAATCCAGATGTGATTACCCATTATTCCCTTCTATAATTAATTTAATGAACTCTTTGATGCCATTAAGATTTGGACCCAAAATAAATCCATATGAAATCAAGGTAATCATGACCTATCCATTCACCTTCATCATGATCATTATCTTCATCATAGAAAATAAAACCAACTACCTCAGGATGCTTAGCAGGGAGCAAAATATAATTCTCCAATATGCCCTTATCTAATTGGAATAAATAATTTGACTCAATAAACCCCTCAATTCTCTCTTCAAGATATATCAACTTCATTGGGCCATGTCATTCAAAACACATCCACTTGATTTCAAAAATATTAAATATTAAATCGTATTATATTATATTATATTAAATATTAGACTATAGGTTTAAATGTGAAATATACAATATATTGCAATATATATTTATTTATACAATATTCTAGAAAAGCAAAATAGCCACATAGAGCCTTAATTTGAGAACATAAACATTTGTCAAGCTTCTCACACAACACTTATTGACCTTCCTAGTTTCATAAGAGATACATCAATGATGATGAGTCCTGTACCAACACCACCACTACTAATCGCCATGATGCAAACCCCAAAACTATATTAATTAGAAACCTACATTTCTAAAGAAAAGGGTCAATTTTCACACTAAATATTTTATTTTTCCTTTTTGATTATTATAGCTAACCCATCATGAAGCCGTTATTTGAAGGAAAGACATAAATGTGTTATGATATAGACCTTAGAACCTCATTTTCTTATGTCCATATGAGTGTAATTGCATTGATAATTTGAGTCACATAGCGAACATGGAGCATTCACACAATTAGATAAGCATCATGTTGTCCTTGTCAACCCTTCACAATAAACCTTGTACAATGATGCTGATTTGGGAAAATCTTCAAAGAGAGTGAATAGATGACCATCTATTTCTCATATGTGAGGTGTTATTCCATTGAGGAAGGGTTTTTATGATCATTAAAGAGGCTCGAGTGCATTATGGGGTTGTTTTCATGTCATTCATCAAATGTGCCTAGGTCTCGTGTCTTCTATCTTACCTCCACCAAGAAAAGTTATGTTGTTGCATCAATTCAAGGATAATCCATGAAAATGGACATTTCTAATGTTGTTATCAATTTTTTAGATGTGTTACCAATATTAAATGTGGTTGTATTCATGATTCACATGTTTAGCATATGAAATTCCAATCTCTCTTATATTTATGAAGGGAAAAATTAAATAATGTCTATATGCCACAATGGGGATAGTTATAATGTTGGTATATATTTTTTAGATATAGAAACAAAAATTAATGTGGCAGGGTTCATGTTTCTCAGGTTATGCATATGCACTTCTAGGCTCTCTTCTATTTATAAAGATAAAAAGTAAAGAATGTCTATATGGCATAATGTTTTGTTTTATGCAGTGCTCGCAATGATCAAAAGCTTCAAAAACACATTTATGCATTTTAATATTGGGTTGTGCCGAATGATTTTATACAAGGTCCACTCCAAATTTATTCTAATGAGTGTAATTATTTGACCATTATCTATGTCTGGAAAAATCGACTAGTATTGAAGGACCAAATGGATAATCAACTAACTGAATCAAGTATATGACATTCAAATTTTTCCTTAGAAAACAAGGTCATGTGTCTTGAAAGGGATGCTAAATTTGGTCAATCATATTGAAAATTTGGTAAATTCCATTGCTTTGCATGTAACATAAATTGTATGTCATAATAATGGAATTTTGCAACATAGTTGAGCTTATTTAGAATTTTTTATAATGAATGAATGAAATGGTTGTAATTACATCCAAAATACCCAACTGTCAATGGGACCATCAAATTTATTCAATAATTCATAGACTCATGGGCCTAGTGATGTCCTTTAGAAGGCTGCTCCTTAAATAATATATTATATTCCTCCATCTTATAGTTGTATCTTGTACTACCCACATTTCCCATTGGAGGCCATTACAATTTATGGGTGTCAACTTTTCTTATGAGTATTGTTTCACAAATTCAATCAACAAAAATTGTGAATATATGTCTCTATAATGAGGCAAAAAATGACAATAACAAAAAGGGAAATGACAAGGTATTTCAAGTGTTATCATATAGCAAGGGGCCCATAGTGTACGCTAGACCCGTTTTCAAGGCATCTATTAGATTTACATGACGTGTATCAATTGCAAAGGGGTCCCAACTTTCATGGTGGAGGCATGTTTGATCATTTGTTTTCACTGAGATGAATCTTGTTTCAATCATGTATTAGGTAACTCAAACAATTCAGTAGAAGATATAGGTTGCATTGACATATGTGACATGTCACTAAAATTTGAACGTATATCTACTCAAGGTTCTTCAAATCCATCACTGGAAATACCCTGCCTTTTCCCCTCACCATCACAACCCATCTCACTTTAAATTTTTTGATCGCTTCAACATCTTGGATGGCCTTACCCTTCCCCATTGCTTCACCATTGCTTGAACTCATTGAGAAATAAGATGTCTCCTCCTTACACAAATCATTGCTATGACTTACGAAAGAACACACAACCTCATTTTCCATTGTCACCTCGCCTATAAATAATATATTAATATTTTTTAACACCTAGTGCATAAAAGGTGATTTGGGGTTAGTCATAATCACCAGTTTCGCCGAAGGTACAAGTTACACTGAAGGGATTTTATTTTCGATTTTAATGAAGGAAGGTTATGTAAACTAAAATTTTATAAATTCTACCTCACTCTTTAATTTATAACTAGATTATTATTTCTTAACACCTAGTGCATAAAAGGTGATTTGGGGTTAGTCATAATCACCAGTTTCGCCGAAGGTACAAGTTACGTTGAAGTAATTTTATTCTCAATTTTAATGAAGGGAGGTTATGTAAACTAAAATTTTATAAATTCTACCTCACTCTTTAATTTATAACTAGTAATATATTACAACAATAAAGAGAATAATATTTAACATATCTAATAATATATTACAACAATAAAGAGAGTAATATTTAACATATCTAATAATATATTATAACAATAAAGAGAAAAATATTTAACATATTTAATAATATATATTTTTTATATTTATTTAATATATATTTTATTATTATAATATTAATATATATTATTATTATAATATATTTTTATAATTATTATTAATATATTGTTAAATATATTAATTATTACCCCCCACACACACATATATATATATATATATATATAAACAAACAAACTAGTAAATATTGTATGTTGATCCACCGGATGAATTTGTAATTTAAGTTTACAATAATTAAAAAAATGATATGTTTGATTTTGAGCACTCGTCTTATCGACGTGCCATCCGTGCGCTACTGCAACCACTCCACTGGCCAAATGTAGCGTTGGTTGTATGTATGCCCATATACGTGGAGTGCCTCTTTCATCCGCTTTTCAACAAAAACATTTTCTGCTTATTCTCTAATATATCTAAGTTATTTTTGTTAAAATCTTGCAATCATTACAGAGGCTGTGTTTCTTTTTTAATTTTGTAATTTTTGAAGTATTGACCAAAAATCATCCACGCATGGCAGGGTAGGATGGGACGGGACGTTCGTGATATGGGAGTGGGCATCACTGACTGAGAATTATTGTCTCAATCAATTGGAAGCCATACCATCCATCTGACTACTCTCTGCACATATGGATTGTGGTAAATATTGTGATTTTTACTGTCTTTGATCATTAGCATTATTTTAATGCTAAAGGTTTCATTTGTTAAATATTTCATTGAATTTATTTATATTTAAAGCCCTTTGCAATTTGATGGAATTTCAGGTAGCTTAGCTCTTTTGATTTATCAATTCATGTGAACTACACAGCCGAAGCTGCTCCAGGACTGACGGAGCTTTGTTGTAGAAATTTCTAAAAAAAAAATCTTGTTTTAATCTGTGTCGATGGTGGCCTGCTTTAAGAACATGAGCTTCACATTTTTCCCATCCTTTAGTAGGCCTTCCGCGTAGTTGATCTGCTAGTCTTGCAATAGGTCAAGGCCCGCCACGACGACGAGACTCTTGGCGAATTTGACCCCTTCTAATGGGGTGTCATTTCGGCCGAAAGGGTTATAGGATGGATGATCCCTGTCAGCATCTTCGGGCAAAAATGCTTTCCGGTACCAGTCACGGTCGTATTTACAGTCGAGCCCTCACTCGGAGTCCGCCCGTCGTGTACCCCAAAACATGGGGTTGAGAAGAATGTTGTTGGGAATGGGAATTCTTGCCTCAAGATCGAGTTAATGATGAAGAAGAAGTGGAGCTGTTTCCCTATCGGTGTGGTTATAGGGGCACGAAATAATCCATACTGGTTACGGGATACATTAGTTTAGTTGGAAGAAGATTTTAATTTTTGTAGTAATACCGGCAAGTTAGTATAAATTAAGATAATACAAAATATATAATCTTACAAAGCAAGTGTCGTACTAATTGAGGAAGAATTTAAAATCAAGGAAGTGGTTTTATGGAAGGGCTTCTATTTTTTTTTTGAAAAGTTGGCGTTTCCAATAATATTAGAAGGAATTGGAGTAAATGTAGTTTCAATGTATGGTACAGTTTTTTGAAATATAATAATTAATTTTTTTATATTTTTAATTATATTAAAATTTTATTATATATTAAATTTATATTTAGTAAAATATTTTTTTATAAAATAAAAGTAAGAATGAAAATTTTATTCAATATTTTATTTTTAGAAGATCATTATTAAAGGGAGTGGCAACAAACTTTTTTCATAAGACTTTCACCATTTCTTAATATGTTAAGTTTATATAACTTCAAACATTAAAGTTGCTAGTAATAGTGACATTTATTGATTTTTTTGAAATGTAATGTTAAGTAAATATTTTTAATTTAATAAAGTAAATATTTTTGATTGGAGTTATGAACTAGTTTTAAGATATATTTAGGGGCTAGTCTTTAAAAAGAAAGCAAACACCACTCATCAAAATTGATCAAACACCTTTCATTAGATAGACACATTTTTATTAAGAAAGGCAAGAAACAACTACAAATTGTCAAACTTTTACCAAAAAGTAACAAAAAACTAAAAAAATAAATCAAGCCCTTACAATAAATTTTCTATCAGACTATTGTGAAAAAAACTCACACAAAACAAAACAGAAACAGAAACCAATCTAAAAAACCTAAACAAAAATGTTGCAACCCTCAACCACAAATTAGACCCTGTTTTCACGATGTTGCATCTTGAAGTGTCACCAGCAAGAAACAGGTGACGCTTGGTGTCCACCTCGGAGTGCGGCCAGCTGGTAGCTACCAACCATTGAACCATTCAACAGTGTTGTATCCTGTGAGACGAAAACAAACTCACGCCGTCCATTTTATCAGTTAATAATGTACACGTGACAGCATCACGTGAATTGAGGAAAAACTTTAATAAAACAGGGTGCATATGAGAGTATATACTAAATGTGAGACGAATCTTTGTAAACAAATCTTGGCATCGTTTCCCATATAGAACATTTCCGTTGTATTAATTACTAGCCTTTCTCTTCTCCTTTAACTTTCAGTAGAGTAATTTTCCACCGTGGAGTCTGTTGGGCTTATTCTTTGGAACTCCCAATTTGAGTTTACTTTTTTTCAGTGGCCATAAAGCATTTGATATATTTGTTCTATTTCACTTTTCATTATTCCATGCGTATGTAGATGATTATGCATCCTTAGATATAATTTGTTTCTGTATTTGTGTTATTATGGCATAAGGTGCCAAGTGTCTATGTGGCCTATGAATCAATTGCATACAAGGTGATTAGCATCACCAATTTTCACTATGAAGATCCGTGCACAATATCGATGATTATTGTTGGAGTTACTATTTTCATCACATTAAGGTTATATATAAAATTAGTGAATATATTGGAAATCTTCAATAATTAATTTTATTATTTGATATATAAATAAAATTAGAACATAGTTAAAACAATTCTTTCCTATATAAATCAGAATTATTATAATACTTTAAAAAAATATATTAATTATTTATTTATTAAAATTATAATCATATATCTCTTTTTATATTATTTAATATAAATAAATTAATAGATATATAAAATAAAACATGATCTTAATCACACAAAATAATTTCTGATTTATATTTAATTATATGAAATAAAACATAATTTTAATCATAAAAAATAATTTAATTAATGAATCTAACATCGATTTATATTTAATTATAGATATTAAAAAATATAAATTTAAACTCTGATTTATATTTGATCACGGACATTAAAAAATATATAAACTTAGAAGATATTAGAAAGTGTATAAAAAAGAGTTTTTTAGTGAAATATTTTTATTAATATAATTATTAGATATTGAATTTAAAACTCAATTTTACAGGAATAATATTTTTTTAATTTGAATATTAGAAATTTCAAAACTCTCATATTCAAAAGAGTGTTATTTAATGAAATATTTTTACTAATGTATTGATTAGACATTGAATATAAAACTCAATTTCAAATGAGTAATACTTTTCTAATTTGAATGACACAAATTTGATAATTCCACATTACAATCTTTCAATGATACTGTCTCATCAAAGATTCATTTTGGCAATTGAGAATAAGTTTTCAATATTCTAAAACATGGTTATGTATACTTGGATAAAGTATAATTATAATATGTTCACATATATGTGGTGCACTCATTAATTTATTATGTAGACTATATACATTTAAATAATTAATAAAAAAAACTTAATAATTATTTGGAATCACTAAGAAAGTTTAACAATTGCCTAATATTTTTAAAGCATAATTATTTACACTTACATAAAATATAATTATAATGTGTGCACATATATATGGTGCGCTCATTAATCTATTATATATATATATATATATATATATATATATATATATATATATATATATATATATATATATATATATTCTAAGAATCGTTAAGGTTTAACAATTACCCAATGTTTTCAACTATTTCAAAGTAGTATTCAAATTGTTCTATTAGTAGATCAGATTATCAATGTGATCCAACCCTTTTTTTGGGAGCAATTCTATATCATTCTTAATTTAATTAATATTGTATAATTTTGATTTTAAATTTGAACATATTTGTTTATTTAGTTATATTGTAGATCACAATAATTTAATTTATAACAATTGGGTAACATATTTTAAAGTGAGATAGGCTTATACATGAAATTATGTTTAAATAAGAATCACTATCTTTTCTATAATACATAAATACCATTAAAATTATTATCATTTTATTTTTTATATACCAAATTAGAACATATTTATCATATAAAAAAATGATATCATAAAATGATAGAATTATGTCAGATGTAAATGAAAATCAACTAAGAAAAAAAAATTGATACATCCAAATCACTCTTTTTTTTTCAAAAGAAAAAATAGAAGCGATTGTGTCTATATATTAATTGATGGTAGTTTGTAAGATAAATCATTCCATACTCAACTGTCAGTGCAATATCCTAGTGTACGGTCGAAGGGATTAACTGGTGGAAAAATTTAACCTATATATGTAAAGGATGATATGGGAAGGAATAACTCACTCATGTGTACCACAGAATAAAACCCTAACCTAAGAATGCGACATTGCATCTCAATATTTCCGTGAATGGTGCCATGAAGATAGGAACACACCAGAATAAATTCAAACTTAACTCTGTAAAGAGGATGCTGCGTCAGGTAAGGTTCGACCATGTCGATTCAAGGAGTAACAAAATTATATGAATGCAAGTTCAATGCTGTGAACAAACATCATAGATATGACAGATCAATTATGAGAAGTAACATCATATATATGAAAAGTCAATTGTGAAACGTAACATCATTCGTATTCTTTTACAATCGTATCATACAAACCCTTAGTACACACTTAATTTTATTTTGGGTTCTTTGATTTTCATTTGATAATTTGATTTTGTCTTCGATGACGGAAACAAAATATCAGCCAGACTACATTTCATTTTTTTAAAAAAAAATATGGACTTGGATCCTTTTTATGAAATATAGTTTTAAAATAATCTGTAAATATATAAAAATAGAAAAATAAACAAAAATTAATGATCCATTTTTCTTAGGATTTTCGTTAATTTTAATATATTCAAAATTTTAAATAAAAATTCTTAATATTAATTCCAATTAATTAATTAAATGTTTTTTACATACATAAATTAATAAGAAATATAATATTTAATTTTTTTAATTTTTTAATTTTATATTTTATTACAAATAAAATTTTTATTGTTACAATTTATATTAAATGTTTATTTTATAAAATGCTAAATTTTAACTCACTTATCGTGTTCACGGTCATGGAAAATAATTAACAAAATCATTAGAATTATAGAGTTGAGTTTTAGTTTTTAGTTTTATTTTTAAATCAAGTTTAAAACTAAAAATATTAGTTTCATATATACGTGTGTGTCTGAGGTAAGTTTGATAAAATAATATAATTAAATAAAAATAAATTGTTTAACTTTAAAATTTATTGGATAAGTTTGATAAAATAATATAATTAACTAAAAATAAAAATTATATATATATTATTTTAATTTATTTTAAAGATTGTTTCATTTATATTTATATTAATATTTTTGTAAAATCATTTCATATATATAAATGAATGATCAAAATTTAATATTTAATAATTTATTTGATGAGTTAATGTAAATGACAAGAAAAAATAAAACTATTGAATAGTTAGATGATATAACCATTTAATGACTATATATGACTAAAAATCTTCAATGTTATAATAACAAATTTTATTTCTATTTTTTTAAAATATATATTTAGATTTGTATTTTTTATATTATCTCAATTTATAATATATAAATTTTGTTAATTACAATTTTTATTTAAATGAACTTTATTTATATTAAAATATTTATTTTAAGGAGATTGAGAAATTAGTTATTGTTATTTTGATGAGAATGAAACAAAGATATGTAAATGCATTTATTTTAATTTCCATCGGTTTGTCACTTGTCTAAGGAATAGATTATTATAGCTGTACATTTTTATAATGGAGAAACAAAATCTCAATTATATTTCATTAGTTGTGACTATCATTTCAAAATTAAATGATTTGAGTTAATATTTTTCAATTATTCTCATTTCAAATAAAAAGCATTTTATTTTATTTTTATAAATAAATATAATATTTTTTTCTATTAAAATAATATCATATAGTATGAAGTTTAAATATGAATAATTGTCTAAATCAATGATGCCTATCTTAAACTGTTGTGCTTGTATCTCTAAATTTCTCTTATGTATGCACTTGTATTTAATCTTGTGATTTGATCTCTATTTTTCTTATCTTTCCTTGGAAACCTTAATCTCACTTTTGACCCTAATATGTTCCATGAAAAAGGGAGTTAATATGTTGAGTTGGAAAGGTCCAACCAATTTGTAATAACTAATTGATTGAGTATAATATATATTCTAATACTTTGAGAAATGTTCAAACCACACATAATTAACTAAACTAGGTATGTGTATGTGTGCACCATGGTGACCAACATAGAATTCAATATATTATTTAAATTTTGACATTTATGATTATAAAACTTTAATCCATGTATGTATTAATAAAATAATCTTAAAATCTATCTTTGATGAAAATATATGTCTATTTAATAATATTTCAAAAGAGTGCTAATTGATTTCTTAGGATTTTTAATATTTCTCAAGATAATGGTCATGTGATTATAAATTTTAATTTGATTTATACTTATAATTGACTCTTGGATGTTTCTTTTTATATCTAATTTATGAAACATGTCTAAGCTAACTTATTATAGACTTCTCAATTTAAAATAAATTTTTTGAATGACTTTGGACACTACCGACAAAGCAAGATACATACACTAAACTGTAACTATTTGACTATCATTGATATTGTTCTTGGATGAAAAAATAGTGATCCAAGATATGGAGACAATTTATTTATATTTATGGAAGATTATTTCTATGATAAATTATACTAGACAAAATAACTAGTAGGTAGACATATACACTTAAAAACTTACTCTCCTTGTCTCCTCTATAAAATGATGAGTCATTTCTCTTATGATTTTAGCAAGCTCAACATGTGTTCTTATCTCAATTCCTCCCTCAATATTTGGATTATCCGGCTTGACCAAGTATGGAAGCCTAATCTTGAACCCAAGTTGTCTCATTTTCTATGTTGCTTAGTTTATCTAGGTCTTCCACTCAAGGAACCTCACTCCCATATTGGAATCGCTTAACCCAAATGCCCCACTTTCAAGAACCAAAATACATTCAAATATACCTTTTGGTCATATCCCAAAGCCAAATTTTCTTGGCATTAGATTCATAGCCTTTTACAACACTACCACTCCAATCCCTTCTCATGGTGCCTCACCCTCATTGCGGATTCGGCTAATTGGTCCACTGCTATTTATTTAAGGAATTTATTCAGTGTTGTTATTCTCTTTCAATTATGGAAAGCAAGAAATAATGCCATGTTTAACAATGAATATTCTTTTTGTCTTTTTTATATTAATGATAAGGTTTATATGAGGTCTTCATCTTACATATAGATACAAGTCCAAACGGATAAGGATTCCATGGAGGTACACCATCTTCAAAGATTCCTTGGTCAATAGGGGAGTCCCCCCTGCACAATGAGTTCTGTCCCCCTAAATGGTCCACCTCAAGATCTAGGACCTCCATCTCCTAGGAGACGTCACAGTCATTATCGTGATCGCAACCACTTGTCCTCTAATATTCAATGGGGGAAATGGAGGTCGTCATCATAAGACTTATCCATATACCACTATCCCTGAACTTCACCATATTAATGGATAGGTGATATATAT
Organism: Torreya grandis; assembly: GCA_037957365.1. NCBI lineage: Eukaryota > Viridiplantae > Streptophyta > Pinopsida > Cupressales > Taxaceae > Torreya > Torreya grandis. The sequence continues at coordinate 1,071,618 of JARHVA010001634.1, read as the reverse complement.
TATTTTGGCTCTACACCCCTTGGACGACTCGGTGGCTCTAGAACCTTTTTGACAGAGCCTTTTTCTTGGACTACTCTGCCACCCAAGGATAATCTTTCACCTTCTCGTTTGGGTGATATAATGTATGCTTGATTCTCCTCTGAGGTTTTTATAGTGATGGTGCAATTGTTGTATATTTTTTGGCTTGGTTGTTTATTTCTTGTGTTTTATTTTTATGATTTGAATATGTATCTTGTTCTTTGACATAGAATATGAGCCGTAAATATCAACCAACTATGTTTCTATATAACCATTTGTAATATATTATTTTCTAATAAAATATATTGAAGTGTTCCAATAATATAAATGAGACTTGATAGTTGATATTTATTACAAATTTAAATATTATATAAATAAAATTTTATATTAAATGATAAAAATAATTTTTGGTTGTGAAATGTTAATAATAATTTCTCTCCAAAAAAAATTGAGTTAAATTATTTGATTTTTAAATATTTTTAAAGAAAAATTGAATTTGAATTTAAATATTATAAATTAATTTTTAATTTAAAAAATGAAAATAAAAATTATGTATTTCATATATATATGTGAAATTAATTGTAAAAATTCTCAAAACTTAATTTTACATTTGAAATAATTTAATATTTATTTATTTGTTTTTCTTAAGGAACCAAATTACTTTTAATACATTTCCATAAAAAGTGCATGACCACAATATTGTATCAATAGATCATTAAAAATGCATGACAACGCGATTCTCGAGAAGCATTTTAAACACCGCCATGAAAATTGCATGAGAAGAATATTATGTTTAAGTAAAAATTGTGCAAAATAACTATTAAAATAGTGGTAGAATCTTCATATAAAACGCTCCTAATTTTTATTTTATTTTTTATTTAACTCACAAACAATAAAATGCTGGGGGATGTAGTGTACGGAAAACAAATTGGGATAATTCAATGTATTTCTTATACAACAAAACGGAAATTTTATTTAAGAATGATTTTGGAGGAGCTTTTATAAATTAAAAGCATTGAAATAGAATACACATTTAATTTACTCCTAACATTCAAGATAATTGTATAGGGTTACAGGATAGCATTCATAGGAATATAGAAGGGTCGGTTATTCTCATGTTTATGTTTTCAATTTCATTGAAATTGTTATTCTTTTTGTTACATTTAATACTCTAAAAAAGAAAGGGGATGTTTCATTTAAGAGTAACAAAATGAATTAAGGCAATTAAATGTTTTTTTATCTAATGAAATGAAAATTTTATTTACGAATAATTTTTGAGGAGCTTTTTGAGTATAAAATATAATTAATTCACATTTAAGATAGTTGTATAACGTTACATACTAGCATATTTAGAAATAGATAAGGTTTTTCTTTTCAATTTATGTATTCAATTTTATTGAAATCTTTTTTGTTGTAGTATATATTATTTAATAGTTAGGATTTACATTTTTATTTCATAATATGTTTTTGAGTTGATTTTTTGACTTTTAGAAAGTTAGGATATAGGAATAATTGAGCATTTTTTAAGAAACATGTTGGCAATGATAAATTTTCACATTGTATTTTAAATAATATTTGTTTAAATGTTAATTTCTGTTTAACAATTTAAAAATAAATAAATTATTATTTAATTTATTTAAAATAATTTTTTTTAAAATTAATTTAAATTGAAATTTTTAATATGTATAAAAATGATATAAGAAATAGATTTTTTTTCAAACTCAATACTTTTCATTGATGAGAGTCATTAATATCTTTATAAAAATAGTTAATCTTCACTTGGACCATTTTAAATGAAGTGTATATTAATATGTGGCATTCCATATATATATATATATATATATATATATATATATATATATTAAAATAAAAATTATTTTTATTTTAAAATTTTTATTCTTGATTTTTTATTTATGATTTTTTTATTTAAATGAATTTCTTATTAATTTAAATACACCTTTTTTTTTGAGTAAATGAGATGAAAATAATACACCTTTTACAAATTTAATTTTTTACTTAAAGTTTGGAAGATTTTCAAAAAAATTCTAAAGTCTTTTTAAAAAAGGTGATTGGCCATTAATATGGCATTTTATTTTATTTTTTAAATTTCAATAAATATATTAGAGATTATTTAAAATTAATTAGTATAGAAAACTGGTTTTTATGGTACATGTTTGTTTGATTTTATTTGTATTTTATTTTTTTTGGTTGACTGGAGAGCGTGTGCATTATGTAAATATTTTTCTAAAATAAATTTTGTTAAGTTCATTTTTAATATAATTTTTTTTGGAATAAAGTTTAGATTTTATTATTTCCATAATTTAAATTTTATTGATAAATAATAAATTAGTCAATTGTATACAATGTTTTATTTTTATATGGCTTTTAAAAAAAAATCAAGATTAACATGTAATATACTTATTTTTTTAAATTATCAATTTCATAGATTATGGGCTCCTACTAAATAGTATAAAACTCAAAAAAATTAAAATAGTCAAGACATCTAATGAACGTACACCAAATAGTACAAACTACATGAAAATATTAAAAATACTTCCACTTTACTTCACATAATAGAATTTATTGCAACCAAAGACTAAAAAGTACTAAATCTCACCCTTATTCGCTATGCTACGAGAGCAAGGTAACCTAGAAGGAGAACTCAAAATGAATCATACTTTCTCTTACCTCTAATAAATTTTCATTCTTCTTATTTACTCGAAGTCCTAGAATCCAAATTCAAAAAGATAAAAATTCCTATAGATGGACATCTACAAGAATTATCATTACTAACTATATCCACAAAAAAAATTCTATTTGAGCGTACAACCTCACAGACCTAAGGAGGAGAGCTGTGGACTTGTGGAACAAATTATTAAGGCAAACAAAGATCACTATCTAGATCATGATCACTTTCTAAAATAATTTTAAGAAGCTCTTCACTTGCCTCCTTCCACCATAATCACTCCACTTTGCACTTAGAATTTTGACAAGAAGTAGAAAGATGACCAAGTTTGAAACATTTCTGGTACCTAAAGAGAAACATATCATAATCAAGGTTTTGTAATCAATATCTACCTTTAAATTTTATTTCAATCTTTGTAAGAAGGTCTTGAGAAGTATCCATGCACACAATAACCCTAGTAAAAGTTTTCAATGAGAAATTTAAAGAAGAATTTATTTATAGAAGATTACCCAAAGATCCCCCAATAACTGACAACATAGACACTGACCAATACTGGAGAGGAAGATATGATAGCCGAACCCAGATGGGTTAGAGGGAGAGATTTTCAATCAGAGTATTAAAATATGGAAGCCATGGTTTCAATAAATAAGGTGGTAAGCATAAATCCAAGATTTATCCTATAAATTTTTACTACGGTAAGCAAGATAATCAAAAACCACAATAAACAAACCTCTAGCATAGGGATAAATTTCAAAACTGCCTTCCAAAATAGGCCACCAAGTATCTAAGAGCCATTAATGAAGTTAAAGAAGGAAAGGCCAAAACCTATCTAATCAACACACTAAACCCCTTTTTTCATACCGATCCTCACTTTTCAACACCTCGTCAAGAGACTCCTCAAAATTAAAAACTAGAATATCCTTAGCCACTCTTAAAACTCTAGGTTGCTCATTCTGGGAAACTAAAGAGCTAAAAGAGGCTCTAGATGCACAAAAATCCTTCTTAATAGGGGTGGATGACTACCCCACCATGCCCACACTCTCCTTCCCAACCCCTGACCCTGCCATCACATTAGAATGATCAAAAGACCAATGTTTATTCCTCACTTCAAGCATAGAGGACGATTCCCTACAATCTCCATTCTCCACCTCTAACTTCCTTAACCATGACTTAAGTGCCAATGAAAATAGACCCATGCTACCATCCATCCCTTGCCAATTAATATCATTTCTATCAAAATTAGCCGTAATCAAGGAAGTGCGCATATTCTTCATCACAGGGGATTTTTTATGTCCTTGATTTATTACTATTATACATATCTAACACATAAAAATCATTTATTGGAGCATATTATTTACCCCCTTTTATTTCATCTCCATATGAGGATTCACATTCTTGTTTTGATCATTAAAATGATGGGTAATAAGAATTTTGGAATGGACAAGAACTGCAAGAATTTTTTTCAATAAAATCCTTTAACCAGTGGTGAACAGTATCCCTAGTCATGGACTATGGACTTGTCTCATTACATTGAACATAGGTTTCAAGCCACACGTTGATCCCCATCGTATTGAACACCGAGTTGGTAGTCCATTGTATTGTGGATAATTTTCACAATTAATACACTGTGACTTAGTGTGGGAATGATGTTAGAGAGTGATCATCCTAAATAATGGACCCTGAGATCTCCCACTTCTAACACTCAACTCACTCACCATTAAACTATCATCACCGAGTTAAATGTAATATAATTATTATCCCAAAATTGTAAATATTTTTGCAAAGTTTTTAAAATCTTTTTTGACCTTTATTTTGATATCATCAATATTATTTATAAACTTTTTAAAATTTTTGTTGTTATATATATATATATATATATATATAAGTGCTTATTTTTTTTTTAAATTTAAAAATTTCAACAATTTTTTTTCAAATATTCTTTAAAAATATTTATTGACATTTTATATATATATAATTCAATTTTGTTTGATTTTTTTCACTAATATAATATAAAACATGTTAAACTTACATAATCAATTACATTTTAAATACATTACATTATTAATGTTTATTTACAATTTGAAAAAAAAATAGATATTAATATAATTTTCTTGGAAATATTGCTCAGACATGTTAAACTTACATAATCAACTACATTTTAAATACATTACATTATTAATGTTTATTTACAATTTGCTAAAAAATAGATATTAATATAATTTTCTTGAAAATATTGCTCAGACACACACATATTATTTACAATGATTATATTATTATTTTTAATCAAAATTTTGTTTACAGCCAAAAAACACCATCACGGGTAGTTGAAACTCAATACCTACTAAAAGTTGAACATTTTATTTTATTTTATTGAAAAAAAGAAAAGATGTTGAGCACTTTCTAAAGACCAATGCCATTCGGGCTTGCCCATATCTGCAGCGCTAACGTATTGTGTCATGACATCCGTGGCAAAGTACCTAGTAATTTTGTATGTATTTATTTTGTAACAATTCATTGCTTTTTTCAATTAATGTGGAGGCCTCTTGAAATAGTAATAATGGTATAAAATTTTATGTCATGAAAATGTCTTAGAAATTCCATGAATCTTGCCATGGTTATATATGTACACAATATAAAATTTTATATTATTTTTCCCTTTTTAAAGAGAAGAAATTTCACATTTTTTTTAAAAATTTCAGAGAATGAAATAATCTCAAATTCCTTTTTCCCATTTTTAAACCTCTTAACATTATTTTTACATTTCCATACAAGACTTATACCTTTATATTTTATAATGGATAATGAGATGAAATTATGCGGAACAATGTAAAGATAAATGTAGTGTAGATAATATTTGATTTTTTACTCATAAGGTATTCTATACAACATTCATGTGTTGGCAATTATTTTGCTCATTTTATTATGCTGTATGATTTAAATAAGAATCTAAATATGAAGTAGGATAAGGTGGTCCTTATATTTCATCATTTGTAGATTCATTTTCTTTAACATAGTGACTATGAGAATGAGTTGAAAGAATAATACATGATCGTGGCATGAAATAATAATATTAAGAAGAGTGTGATTCTCTCTTAATTTTAAGTGAATATCCCACATCGACTAAACATTTGTTAAAACCCGAAATTTATCTAGCTTATCATTTGTTATGACCTGATTTAATTAACAGTTTTTTAAGGTAGTGCGGACAGTAAAAGCTCTATCAATATCGAATAAAATTGATGTACGAATGGTCAATGACTAAAGTACCATATCACACTAGTTAAGGATATACTTTTCTTATAATTTTTAAAAGCTTACCTTTTTAATATATTTAAATATACAAAATTTTAAAATAAAAATTATTTTGTATAATTATATTTATTTTAATTAATTATATATATCTTTTTTTTCAAGTAGTAAGTGGTATTAGTGGTTAACATAATTTTATATTCATTTGATCATTATAAAAGAATTTATAATTTGATTTGAATACTTATTTAAATATTATATGGCATTTTTTATTTTTATTTGGAGAAAGTAATTCAAAAAATAGAATATTTTCGGAAAACAAATAAAAAAATCATATACCATGAAATGATAATAGAGTTTAAATTCTAATTATTATTTTATTAAAACTTTTAGTAGTATTGCAACTAGATTGAAGCTACCCATCATCAATTTATGAAACCTACAATAGAAATATATCTTAGATTTTATGTCTATTTGACAATAATAATATAATTTATTCTTTAAATTAGATGTCCATTTGAATATCATATGAGATTTACTCATCTTGCTTAGAGAGTCAATTATAGAGTCATAATATCTTAGAAATATGATAGAGTTAGGAACCATTTAATATTATAAAATATATATTCAGGTCCAACATAATGGTTCACCTAGATGGATTATATCTATCACTATCCAATGAAAGTTTCATAAAAAATATAACTAGCAATTATACAAAGGAGGAACAATATGAGCGCCTATAAAAAGAGAGAAATGAAGACCATTTTAATGAAAATGAGTGTTGACACGAAATGTATTTATTTTTATTTTCTCTTAATTTAAATGTAATCTACATCTTATATTCTTGCATATTAAATTTTTTGAAAGGAAGTGATATATGAACATATTATAAGGATCATATTCTTCACATTGTAGTGAAGTTAGGCCTTGAATTTATTAGTATCAAATCAATTATTCACTTTTAAAATGTTATTCACTATGACATATATATTATGTGACACATTCATCCTCTATTCATTATACTGCAACAAAATCATAATAATTTTTTTTAACAATTAATTATACAAATAACACAAGTGTAAGTAATTTTTTATTTCATATCATATATTATCCAAAAATACAACTTTCATAATATCAAAACAAATTTTATCCTCCATAACATATAACACACAATAAATAAAACTCGCCTTTTCATAAAATATAATGCACAACATAACTTCATTCATACCTTACAATAAATAAACTTCCTTTTTCATAGAATGAGCTCAAGTTGTCATAAGTCATTAATCATATTTTATAAAAATATTATTTCCTCCTCAAACATTAATTTTATATGCACTAATTATTATAAAAGCATTAAAACACAATTAATCTCCTTTTTAATATTCAAGAAAAAGCATTTAATTTTCATAGAAACTACCAATTTACTCTTCTCATAGCAATAACATTTATTCTACACCAATAATGACTCAACATAAAAAATTATAAAATACTTACCTCCCAACCTTATGCCATCATTAAGTATGTAATGAAATCCTCAACCCCCAAGCTCAAGAGGCAACCAAATTTTTTAAAAAAAAATATAATCTTGACATTTTATCAAGAAATGGAAAAGCTAATTATAGCTTGAGAAGGCCAAACAAAACACAGTCTTAACAAGCACAGAACATAATTAACTTGGGAAAAAGGGATGGGGCATCAATTAAAATATGAATATTTTTTAATATATATAAAATTAAACTCTAGAAAGAACATATTGAAGGAAAGGCATAAAAAACTCATAGATTTTTAGTTAGAAGGAGAAACAATCTACAACACATTTTCTAAGGCAACAATTCTTATGAATTTTTAATTCAACTTATCATTGATTTAAGGTTTGAAATTTATACTTCAATTCTCCTCCCAAAATTTCTTTACTTATAAATGAATGCATAAAAATGTAAAATTGTTTACTAAAGGAAAAAAATAACTGTTATTTTTTACAACCTCTCTAAGTGGGACAATTATACAGTCTTGGCCATAGATATAATCTTCCTAGAATGTTAGATAAAATTAATTATTGATTATCATACTTTTATAAATTCACTTAGTGTTCAACTACAAATGATAACTCATTTTTTCAATGGATGGTTAGAAAAATCACTTTTTAAATATTCTAAATTTTGAATTTTTTTATAAATCTTAAAATTGACATAGAAAAGGGTTCTCTATACAATTATTTTTCTATGGATCAATTATAATATAATGTTTGAATCAAAGTGTTAGCAAATACACATAAACTTACTAAGGTTGATGAAGGATTCATAAGGATATATATGAATACACACACACACACACACACACACACACACACACACACACACACACACACACAGAGGCATGTTGTCAATGCTTCTAACACATGTTGGTATAGGTTGGGCATGATGGGTTAATTATTACTTATTGGCCTTCCTCTTCCTACCATAATAACGTCTATCACTTGCACACTCAATGCACCAATGCAAACATTCATGCAAATAATACTAATAATTTTGACACAACATTGTACCAAAAAGTGATACCTTTGAACTCTCACATAAACACATGTGGTAATATGTATAATTTACCACATGGCCAACTCTAAGTCATACCCACCACAATTACTTAATGAATCATAAGCTATATACATGGTTATAAATGATATCCAATCCCATAATTTTTATAAGCCATATAAACATATCCATAAAAATGAGGAAATAACTAAGATAAAAATTATATGAATTTAATCCCTACTCATCATTTAAACATATCTATAATAGTGAGTAAATAAGTGACATACAAATTATATGAAATTAATCCCAACTTATCATAACATATCAATACAAAAAAATTTAATAACCATGTCCATGAGTGAGATATACATCCATATTAATACATGATGAACTCAATACAATCCACTATCAACAAGGCAATGATCATAACACAATAAAAACTAACATAAAAAATGTGGAGGCTATAAATGGCATGAAAATATGTGTCACATGCACAATCAATTCAAACAATTCAAATGCTAGTAATTTTTATGAAATAATAATAGTATAAAATTTTATCTCATGAAAATATCCCCAAAATTATGTGAATATTTTCATGGTTACATATTTAAACAAAAAACTTGTGATAATACACATAATTAATCACATATGTAACTCTAGGACATACCCATTATGGGTACTCAACAAAGCATATGATATATAAAAGGTTATAAATCTAATATCTATGTGCATTGTATATATATAACTATAATATCAATAGAAAAATAATGTATTAGAATTGTTAAAAAACTAAGGATGTTATAACAACTATTTGAACATGTACATAGCCAATCCACATGGTAATTTAAGATAAAAGATATCAATCATGTCAATGACCTTCAAAAAATCTAGTGCAATCCTCCTTAGTGAGTTGTCAGAAGAAAACCATGAATTTATTTAATGTTTTCATGGAAGAATAACACCCATATATTATTACTTGATACTATAATAGATATCATAAGAAAATACAACTTGTAGCATGATACCCATCTATTATAGCTAACATCTATTTTAATTTGGATTCCATTCATTGCCATCAAGAATATAGCAAATACAACTCATAGTAGGATACTTATTTGCTAAACCTAACATGTATTTTACTCAAAACTCTATTTGATATCAGTAAGTAAACAAAATATACAACTCTTAATAGGATACCCATATGCTAGAGCTAGCACCTATTTTACCTGAGACTCCCACATGGTCCTCATCAAGTGAAAGAAAGAAATAAAACTCATATGAGAATACCCATTTTATAGATAATATCTACTCTTATCCTAAGTAAGGATACCTAAATGCTTGGAAGAGTATTTCATGTGCATATTGATTTATTAAGAACATGGGAGGAGAGCCAATAATGACCCCAAAATAGTTTTCACCCCTCTAGCTCTTGAAATAGCTATTTAGTGTAAGGAACCCTAGTCAACCTAAGAATCATAGTAGTACAACTCTTTTTAGCAACTAACATGTTATTAACATAGTGACCATTAATCCCTGTGGATGTGAGAATGTACATTACCACAAAAATATGCATTAATCATTCAGATTCAACTCAAAAAATCATATGATTAGTTTGTAAAAAGCTAGACATCATATATAAACTAAATTATAATCATGTTACAAAGAAACATAAATAATAACCATGTATGTTGATCATAATACATATACTTCGATCATTGAGTACTCATTGATATTTATCAATCCTTAGTAGATATCTCTATGTCTCAAATCATATCACTTGATGATAGAGAATAGGGTAGAGGAAAATAGAGATTAATAATATAATTTTGAATGTAATAAATCAATGCCACGTATAATTCAAAATTGTAATTGGAATCCCCAATAATCAATATTTCATTAATTAACATGCACACATATCAAAGATAATAAGATTATTTTAAATGTGTGAAATATCACATAATAATAAGGATATGAATCACATCAATAGAATAACCAGATTCTTAATGAAAATAATGATATATTTCTATTAAGAAAGAAACAATAAATAGAATCTACAATGCGGATATGAAGTTAAAAAAATTTATAGCATACACCCACCATAGTCCATCAGAAATGTAATCTTTTATGAAACATGTCCAACTCTCTCATGGTTAGATATTCTATTTAAAATATGTCTTAGGACACATAAACTCTATTGTGTGGTAAAGACATTTCCATGAGCACAACATAGTTACCACTAACATTACAATAGGTTGGTTATTTCAACAAAATGTTGATAGATTTTTTTATCAAGGCTATTCAAAATGCATGAATACAATCATATGTCTAGATCACGACCAAAGTAGGTTACCTCCATAGAACTAAGTCTACACAATAATCTATTTAGATAATCATATCAATGTGTGCCTTAAAAACGATAGGATAAAATTAAGAGTCCAAATTTAAAATACATTTAAAAAACCATTCAAATCAACTATGTAATATACCATTAAATAAATAGGGAAGAACCCCGCAAGGCACCCATGATTAAAAAAACATAGGTGAAAATACCATGAGTGGCAAAAATATCATTCAAGAAAAGGAAATGTATAACATGGGTCATGAAATCCCCCCATCCTTAAAAATACCTCCTCCTAGAAGTCATCAAGAGAGAAAATATCATTTATTTTAATTATAATAACATAAATTTTGTTGACTTATATTGTCTAATTTTTAATAACATTCTTACTACTCCGATAGCTTCAAAAAGAGAAGAGGGAGCTAAAGGAGTCCTTAAGGACATGGGATGTAGAATCCATTCATCTAATACAAAAATGTAATCTAGGGCACCAAAATTAGCCAATTCTAAGTAACTATTTGAAAAATGTCTTTATAAAAAGTCATTCAGTTGTTTCTAATAGCAAATGTAGACATCCAATTCCCATCACTATCATGTTGAGATTTCAAATTTGATTGACTTTCTACAATAATAAACAAATTAGACCAAAATCATCAAAATGCTATAATTTGGTTGCACACATTATGTGCATATACCAATTAGCATCCATGTATCCCTAATTCGATCAATGCATTTTATGGAATTGTTATTGTTTCCTAATTCATTTCGATTCAAATTACGACCAAGCAAAATGACATTCTACACTATATAAGTCTTCTTATTTATCTATACATGTTACATGGATATCCCAGTTCACATCTATACTATCTTAATTGAAGTATTACCTTGTATGCAATTGACACCTTCCTCTATTTCAACTCGCGTCAAACTATAACTAAATAAATTGACATTCCCCACCAATTTAATTAAATAAGCAATTTTAAAAAATTACAAAAATAAATAAATAAAAAATCATTTAAACAAAACAAATTAAATTAAAAAATTAAATAAAAATACTATAAAAAATTATCAAATATCTATTATTAAATATTTATATTTCAAAATATCTAAACCATGACCTCACCCATAACATCATCACATAAACAACAATTTATTTAGAAATTAATAATCTCTTTGAACACTAACAACAAAATTAACTTACTAATAATTAAATTTACTTGGCAATTCCATATATATATATATATAAAACTCCATCCAACAAAGTTTTATTTTCAATTCCAATTCCTGCTATACCAACCTTATCACTAAAAGCAAAATATAATATTTCAAATAGCCGCTTATATTTGCATACCTTACACGCCTTCTATTTGCATAGTATTTCACACGTCTTACAGTGTCCCTGAAATTCTATAAGAAACAAATAAAGTAAAGACTAGGTTTTGTTATTTTTATTCTCTCAAAATCATTAAAAGTTCGTAGCAGATCGTATACAAACGGAATCCATCGAAGCATACCTCTATATAACAAATTGAATATGTAGAAGCATACATTGAAAACAACTGGGATCTCAGCAGGAGCAGCACAGAGTGTAGAGTCATTCAATTAGAGATCACATTTATAGTGCTCCCTACATGCAGGCTAACAAATATAAGCCTAGCAAGGGTAAAAGCTTGAAGTTATCTTCTAATATGCCATTTAGCAAGAACATTTCATTTGAAACAATAGCCCAGATTTTAAGAAATAAGAACCCACTCAGTGGCTGGAATACCTTAGATTTTGAACATTTACGACTCTGGGATATGTCTAGTTCCACCTTTACTCGCCTCAAAGATTCTGTTTTTAGTCACCAAAATTTCTATCATGTTTGATACAACAGCCGAGTATATAGTGCTAATCAAACGAATTTTTTTTTTGTTGCTCTTAAAATATATTGACTATTTTAAATCGAATAAGAACTCAATTTATCAATTTTTCGGAGCATGTTGCTCAGCCCCTGCTAAGCCACTTTGTTAAACCATGAAGTTCTTATCTGCAAAACTCGTCCTCCTTTCAATCAAATGGTCTGGATATTTCCCCCGGGGTTAGATGAGAGGTCCAATACATGATGTGGTAGAGAACAGTTTACATATAAATTCCTAAATGAAACAGGCTTTCAACAAAAATATATATATGACTTTACCTTAAAAAATATGGTCCGCATCGAACTTGTCGGCTTTGGTCTTTATGTTCCGTCATTTTTGACCACCAACTTTGGCCATTAATACTGTATAAACACAAAACACTGACCAAACCCAATCAGACATCTTGGTTACAATGAGAAAACACAGTGTTCGATCAAATGAGTTTCAGTCCTATTGAAATGAAAAATAGTTAGACCTTTTTCTCGACCAAATTTGACGTCATTGAGACTGCCGGGGAGCTTTGGCGAATGAGGAACTCGAGATAAGCCATGTTTATAGGGAGCAGGGTGTAAGAGAGTTCAGAAAGCCGAAATCGCACTTGGTAGCGATATATTGGGTCATGGTACCCGTTACAATAACACAGCCATCTGGAGTGAATCCTTGATAAACAATTTGTGGGTAAATTATATGATGAAAATGTTTTTTATTGTCGCTGGGACCAACTGCTCTTAAGACCTGTTAAACAATTAGCTACTTATGTTTTATGGCATTACTGATATTGAAAGTAAAAACACCACGCCCGTTTTTTGTTGTTATAAGTTTGGATGCGGGCAAAGTATGTTATGAAAACTTTTAAAGGTGTTCCCAATATGCGAAAACATGATATTTGATTGTTATTGGCAGGATGTGTGGTGCAGGTATGGAGGGAGGCTTGTCAAACAGGTTGTTATGGACCTTCTCAGAATATTAAACATTAATTTTTTACATGTAGCCAAACGTCCTGTGGGACACAGCTCGTATGGAGGAAGTAATTTAGTTGCTGAAAAAAAATCATGATCTGTTCACTGTTGGCATTTGGGGTATTTTAAGACCACGCTATCAGAACAGTTTATAATGAAATTCATTGCCTGTTTGCAGTTGCATGTTTTCTATCTGATATTCGAGCTATCGTAGAATCTATTAATTGCCTCCGAAATTTACAAACTCAGATTAGGCAACAATGAAACGGTTACTGATGGGCGAATAAACAGTAAATATTTTATAAAAATAACCATTTTTTCTTTTTCATTTAATAATGGTAAAGTGACACATATTGTTTAATACATTTATTATTGTTATTGTTTATGATGTGAGTTACAAATAAATATGAAAAATAAATTTATAATAATAAAAGCGACACATATTGTTTAGTACATTTATTATAGTTATTGTTTATGATGTGAATAATTTTTACATCATTTAAAATACAAATAAATATGAAACATAAATTTACTAAATATTCTCATATTCATCGGTCGAACAAAATTTGCTTTCTAATTCCAATTCCTCTTATACTTACCTTACCACTAAAAACAAAACAGTGGATTTGCTTAGTTATTTTTGGTCATATTACGTTTAATCGAACAAAATTTATTTTCTAATTCCAATTCCTCTTTTACCTACCTTACCACTAAAAACAAAATATGAACTTGCTTAGTTATTCTTGGTCATATTGGGTATAAAATAGTAGCTTTTGTTTGCATAGTTTACACGGTGTTTGAAAGCAACTATTTGACTCGTCTTACAATGTGACTGAAATTATATAACAAACTGATTGAATATATAGGAACAGTACAGAGTTGTAGAGTCGTCCAATTAGAGATCGCATTTATGGTGCTAGTACACGCAGGCTAACACCGTTTCATAAATATCAGCCCAGCAAGGTAACTGTGACATAAATATTTTATTTTAGTTATGATTATTAATGTCTTCCCATTGTTCCCGAAAGAATGATAATGATATACAAGGAAAAAAATTGAAATGCTTGTGAAGATAAGTCGATCACGCGGCGAAGTAAGGTACATTTTATTTAACATACTGAGCATGAGAATGACTTGGAAGAATAATACATGATCATGGCGTGAAACAATAATATGAAGAATTCAAGTTTTATTAATATAAAATGTGTATTACTGAAATATCCCACATCGACTGAACCTTTAAAACTTCCGTTGACTCACATCAATTTATCTACCTTATTATTCGTTATGACTTGATATGGTTTACATGGTAGTATAGACTGTACAAGTTCTATCAATATGAATTTGAAATAAAATTGATGTAGGAATGGTATATCACTAAAGATATTAGTTAAGGATATATTTTTTAAAATAATTTTTAATGTTAATTTTATATATATATATATATATATATATATATATATATAAATATAAATATAATTAACATTAAAAATTATTTTAAAAAATATATCCTTAACTAATATCTTTAGTGATATACCATTCCTACATCAATTTTATTTCAAATTCATATTGATAGAACTTGTTTTATATATATATATATATATATATATATATATATATATATATAAATGTATTTTTAATTAAATAAAAGATGATATTATATATCATCAATAAAAGTGGTTAACATAATTAAATATTTATTTAATCATCATAAAGAAATTTATAATTACATTTTGATATTTATTTGAATATTATATAATTATTTTTATTATTATTTAGAGAAGGTAATTGAAAATTTATAAAACCCTTTTCAAATAATAACATAAACACCATGCATTGACAATGGAGTTTAAATTCTAATTATTATTTTATTTAAACCTATGGTAGTATTGCAACTAGATTAAGGCTAGCCATTACCATTTTATTTAAACCAATGGTATTATTACCATTTTATTTAAACCCATGGCATTATTGCAACTGCATTAAGATTAGCCATCACCAATAGTGAAGCTTACAATAGAAACAAACTTTAATTTTTAAAAAAAAAATTTTACTATCATAAAATATTTTATTTCTTAAATTAGATGTCCATTTAAATTTCATATGAGATTTACTCATTTTATTTAGAGATTCAATCATAAAATAGTGATATCTTAAAAATATGGTAGATTTGAGAGCCATTTAGTATTCTAAAATATATATTCAAGCCCAACATAGCGTTCTCCTAGATTGATTACATCTATTACTAGATATCAATTATATGAGGGAAGCAGAATGTGAATACTTATATATCAAAAGAAATGAAGACCAGTTCAAAAAATATGAGTTTTGACATTTAATGTAGTTGTTCTTATTTTTCTCTAATTTAGATGTAATTTCTATCTTGCATTTTTTCATATTAGGAAAATTGAAAGGAAGTGAAATACAAATATCTTGCATGGGTCATATTCTTCACATAACAATATAAGTTAGACCTTGACATTTAGTAGAAGTATTTCCCTTTTTCAAGGTTAGTCCCTATGATATTTCAAGGTATTATAGTCTTCACATTACCATAACAGTTAGATCTTGACATTTAATAGTACCGATACTAATTTTTCCCTTTTTCAATGTCCATCCCTATAACATATGTATTTTGTGACACACTCATCCTCTATTTATTCTACTAAAAAAAAGTGCTAATACTTTTATTAAAGAAAGCCAATTATACAAGTAATACAAATTTAAGTAATATTTTTTATTTCATAACATATAGTACCCAATAATACAACTTGTATAATATAAAAAAAAATAATCTTCCATAATATATATAAAACACAACAAATAAAACTTACCCTTTCATAGAATATAACACACAATGCAACTTCTTCATACCTTACAACTAATAAATTTTATTTTTCAAAACATGAGTGTAAAATTTCATAAGTCAATAATCGCACTTCACAAAAATATTATTTCCTCCATAACTTTCATATGCACTAATGATAGTACTTATGAAAACATTAGAACACAATTTATTTCTTTTGAAATATTCAAAAAGAAGCATGTAATTTTCATAGCAACAACAAAGCTACATTCCTCTTCATATAGTAACAACATTGTTCTCTACAGCAATGGAAATTCAACATGAAAAATGTAAAAATGATCACATCCCAACCTTATGGCATCATCAGGTGTTTAAGGCAATCCTCAATCCCCAATCCCAATACGTGACCCCAAAAACTAGTTTAACACACCATCTTAATATTTTAGTAAGAAATGTGAAAGCTAATTATAACTTTAATAGGCCAAACAACACATAGTTTTATAAAGCACATAACTTAAGTACCTTGGGAAAAAAGGATCAGGCATCAATTAAAATATAGGTATAGTTTTTCATATATAAATTCAACTCCTATAAAAAAATACATAAGTAAATCCGTCAAACGACTCAACAATTTTTAGTTAGAAGGGGAAGCAATATATAACATATTCTCTAAGGGGCCAAGTGCTTACCTTAACTCCTACAAATATGATGCTTTAATTCAATTTGTTGTCCTACTTAAAGGTCTATAATTTCCACTTCAATTATCCTCCAAAAATTTATCTACTTCAAAATGAATGGATAATAATGAAAAAATTGCTACTTAAGGAAGAAGATGATTGTTGTATTTCACAACCTCTTTAATAAACACAAAATTTGTTTTAATGAGACAAGTAAGAAGACAAGCATGAAGAGTAGTTCGTATATCTTCCTAAAGATATTTTATAATAATAAATACTTCTCACGACCACCCCAACATTTCATGCTCTAGTACTTAAACTAAATCTTGATTGGTTAAGTGAGACACAAAGAAGATATTTATTCATATTTTCAAACATGTGCATGGGATAATAAAACTAGTGTAGTTCAATTTTGGAGTGTTTTTGAAGTATTAGAATAAGAATAATATCATTTCATCTTAGTACAAAGATATAAAATAATAGTTACATGAAGATCATGATAAATAACAACAGTTAAAGAGCACCCTAAATTTAACCTACACCTTAGCAAGAGTAGTGTTCTTTCCAAATTGGAAAAAAAAATGATTTACTAGAGCAAGTAAATCTGATGATAACATAGATCCTTTATATTAGTTACAATATATTTATGGCCTTAAGTTATATCCTAAATAGAAAACTAAAATCAAGAGGTCAATCAATCTTTCATCCAGTCCCCCAAAAAAGTAAATACCTACAAGGTGGTTCAACAGTCAGTTAGGCTCTTATCGTTTCAAGGATTGTTCTTTCTTTACACGTAGTTTTTTTAGCCATGGTAGTACCATAGCATAATGAAATCATGCCACTAGATTTATGGAAGTTAAACAAACTTCCAAAGGGTTCATGAAAAAAACCTCCCAAAGTTTATACGTGATGTAAGCAACATTGAAATGAACATATTATGGATTTATATATAACAAGTGGAATCTTAAGGGTAGAAAATGAAGACATTAAAATTATATTTTTTTTAAAGATAAAATCTTCAAAATGGAGTAACTAATTGGTTATACCACCTTCTTCCAATATCCATCACTAGTTTGGATAACATTAAAAGTAAGTTTGAAACAACTAAAGATATGCATGCATTACTTGCATATCGTATTCAAATTAAGAAATAATGTTATGAACTCATGATATATTTTGTCTTAAAGTTAAATAAGATATGAGTGACAGCCAAGCCAATGATAAATAATCAAAAGTGCTTCTTCATAAACTCATAATTTTTAGAAGCGAGTTGTTAATTAAGGAGAGCTAGAGTAGATGATTTGGATGAAATTAATACATTATCCATTTATTTATAAGATTAAATGATAATGGCTAGTAAATTAAAGATAAAATATTAAAAGGGTAAATGAAATGAGAATGCCCAGTAAATTAAAGAGAGAATATTCAAAGGGTAAATGTCATAGCTCAAATAAGTCTTCTACTGCATAAATTTTATAAAAATTGGGTACTGACATAACAACACTAGGGAAGTAAATACCTCAAAAGGCTATTTTTTTCCCTTATGAGGACATTCATAAATGAAACTATGTGCCTTATCAAGGAAATTATTCTCAATTTAAATCTCATCAGTAAAAGCTTGCCATACAATCACATTTGAATTAAAATAAAAATGCTCCTATGAACATTTTTTTAGAAATAGATGAGATATTTTGACATGAAGAAATAGAATAAGAAATTGAAATAGAAAGTATAAATCTTCAAGAACTTGAGATTGAATAATCTAGTCATGACTCCCTTAATGCATATCTAGAATATGACTCAATAAAAGATAATTATGATGATAGTTTTGGGAATATGAAAAATCCATCATTTGTAGTCTTCATTAAAGCTCAAAATTACAAAAAAAAACAAACTAAAAAACATGAATAAAATCCAGAAGTCATTATTATGCAAGGAACCACATCAATTAAACAAATGAAAGGAAATCACCCAATGGCAACATTATGTGAACCTTCCCAAACTACTACTACCATTTTTACAAAATGTAACTTATCTACTATAATTGATATGAATGTCTCTCAATCCATTTGAAATTTATTATTCTAATAGCTTAGTCTATTTTGATATAATTAAACATTTAAATAAAACCAAACTATAAGTACCTAAAGATGAGTATCTGAGGTCAAATCCTGATCAACTAGATAGACTAGTAGAATTTATCAAAGTTAAAAAATTTAGTACAACAAAGATAAATTTTAAAGGGATACTTTCAAACTCCTCTTTTATTAATCCAATAAATTCCATGATGGTTGTTATTTTGAAATCTAATAAGGTTAAACCCTTTTATATCCCTTTTTCTTTAAAGGATACAAAGTAAGTAATTTTATCATTGACACTACAACTTCTAACAATGTAATGCCTATTAAAGTATCCCATGCTCTAAGTTTGACATGTACACATAATTTTTGGATGTTTTTATTCCATGTAATTGAAGCAAGTACCTTTGGTTGGTCACATAAAAGATGCCCAAGTTGCCTTAGCCTCCTTTCCCCAAAAGAGAATAAAAATGACTATACTAGTAGAAAATATTTCAACTTCTTATGCTATCTGATTGGGAATAAAATTTTGTAAATAAATTGGCAGTAAAATTAAATAGATATTTATCATGTTATAATTGTAAAAATTGGAGGTGAAAGTTTGAAAAATAGGTATAGTTGTCCAAATTTTCTTGTCATAGATATTCTTTAAATCTAAAACTCATAAAAAATTGTGGTCATATGGGTAGAGTGATTACGCATATGCAAAGCTTCCATGGGAGATTCGAATTCACCTATATCAGCAAAGGATATGAACATGATTACATTTTTCTCAATTTTGATCATAACCTTTAGGTCTAAGATAAAATGAAAGTTGTCCAAATGATTATGGAAATTTAAATTTTTTCTAAATATGATCCTTGTATTATAAGGTTGAATATGTCTAAAATAAAGTAACTCAAGAGAGAACATTCTCAAGTGGAGACTAATGAATAAATAAAAAAGGAAAATACTAAGAAATATCCCCCAAAAAGACTACATGGAAAAAAACTTATCCTATGCACATTAGTGGACCTCCTCTAGTTCCTAAGGTTACCTTTACTTTTTCCACTATTGATTTAGATCGACTAGACCCATCATAAGTGGTGAATAAACTACCTTATTCTCCTTTGACACATGATGAAAAGGTCAGCTATGGTCTCTGAGGTTCAAAAAACTCTTATTAGTACTCTACAATATTCAACAGTTACATTGGAGGAGAGACCACAATATATGCCACAATTCCAATTAATATCATTAGACATAACTCAATCATCAAATACCAAAGATGAATCTGCCTTCTACACTTTTAGCTTGATATCTGCCTTCCTTCAGTTTGAGGCTATTACAAAATAAATTCATCTTATTTGATTCAAACTTCATGACTTTTCAATTTTCCATTAAAGTGACCAATTTTAGTCCTAGTTCTTATAATTTATGCTATATTTCCTATGGGTTCATCCTATATCCCTTAAGGAGGGCCCTAGTTTGCCTACTAACCTATTTCTTCTTCCTTTCAATAGCCCTTAGGGCTTAGATTTAAATCATGGTGTAGGTTCTCTTCCCCTCATGAGATGGCATAGTCTACACCATTCTCTTCATTTTTTCCCTCCACCTATCTTGTTTACAAATGGAGACTCCCAGGGGGAATGGGGTGGGAGATTACAAGAGTATTGGGTCTACCTATGCTATCTTCAACCATATTTTTAGAGACTTCCTCCAAATTTATTTCCCTTTTTCTTGATTTTTTGGACCTTAATCCCCCATGGGATTCTTCTTCTTAAAAAGAAGGAATATAATACCATGGTGGATTAGGTCATTGGTGGAGTTGGATTGAAAGTGTAAAACAATGATTTGAATGTGTATAACATAATATTTTTTAAAAATTTATCAAATACTAATATTTTATCTCTGTTAGGAACATGTTGAATATCAATATATTTGAGTGCACACTTTAAAAGGTACATTGGGAAAGGGGTTGGTAAACATTTGGTACTTTACATGAATGTTGACCCTATACCACCACATAGAACCAATATAAGTTACTCATATCTTTTTCCCTAATCCCATTAACACTTCCCTAAGCAACTCACCAACCAAAATATCCCATAACTAAGAAAAAACCCAATTTTAACAGTTTTGCTACTATGTCAATTAGGTCTACCAGATTATGGGTTTACCACACTCTACAGAACTCTATTGGCCCAAGCCCACATAGTTTGAGAGCTAATGTATCTATTTCCTACCTAACAAGGTCGATCAGGTGGATTGCATCAGTTAAATTCTTGGGAGGATTTAGGGTCAATCCATGGATATATATACCCCATTCACTTTATTTCTATAATAGGATCATTCAATTGGGAATCATTACTATTCATAAATCTATTTTACAATGAATAAAAGGTTTCATTGCTTAGGTTTTTGCCTTAGATAACTACTAATTATCTTGTGGATCTATTGGATTCATATTAAAAGTCTTAAATCCTATAATTAATTTGTCCTTGTGATCCTTATTATCCAATAATAACCTCTTGCAAAGCACCATTGGCAAAGGGAGAGATTGAGGCTCAATGGGTTCACTTCAATAAGGTAGGTATATTTATAACCATTCATAATTTGATAATTAGATGTTGTAGAACTAAAGGATTGAATTATATCTCTCCTTGCTTAGATTATTTCTATGTTATATTAGATAAATCTATATTTCTATGTTTATTATCTTCCCCATTTATGCCACAAGATTTGGTGAGCACTAAATTAGCTTGCATATACATTAACTAGATTAGCTTGTATAGTTTTATAGTAGATTAACTTGCTTAATATTATTTACAATCATAAAACCACGCTAGGTTTATCACAAAATGAAATTTTATTAGAGTCCTTAGAAACCTCTCTTTTTCCATTATTTGATAAAAGATCTCTTAGTTTAGGTTTAACAAATTGATTATTGGTTATGACCTAGAATAAACATATTTCCAAACAAACTAGTTAGTTGATTACCTTTTCTAAACTTTAATATTATTGAGTGGGATAAGTTATAGATTTGTCTAGTTTCACTTGCATACATTCTAGTGACCCTGATATGAATCTAACCCTTGCATATTTTAATTTTCATTTATAGACAACTAGTTCGGCCCTATCAACCTAGATTAACACTATATGTGTAGATATTCATACTCCATCAACCCTATCAACTTATTCTAGACCTATGTGCATGCCTTAATGGCTTCATCAACCTAGTCAACCTAGTTATGCCATCTCTTTATAGGTTTTCCAACTGAGGTGAGCCTATCGACTCTATTTAGCTCTTTATGCAAAAAAATTTCAATCGATAGACTTTATTTTACCAATTTTTGACATTTAACTAAATAAATTTACATGATCATTTTATTTTATTCATTTTTCATTTAAATAACTAGATCGATCTGATTGACATAGTTCTATTTGTTCTATCATCTACTAGTTTTATTTATACTAATTTAATTGGCTTGATTATGTCTAAATATTATATCTTTTACCTTTATAGGTTCAAATTCCCACTTGAAAAACATAGTTTAAAACATAAACTCAACATCTTTATTATTTTTTAGGTTTACTCTAACTAGATCAATAATTTCTCTTTCTTAAATTTCAAGTAAAGTCATTTTCCAGCTATTTTCCAAAATTTAAATTTTAGTACTTACTAGTTTTTTATATCTATAAAAATGTACCTTTATAATTAACTAAGTCAACTAGATCAACTTAATTATGTATCTACTTTACATCTAAAAAACTAAGTTGACTCTCTCGACTATGTTTATTTTGGACTATCTTTCAATATATTGAGTTAATCAGCTTGACTTTATTTTGTTTTATTTGTATAACTAGGTCGACTAGGTCAACTTTGTTCTGATTATTTTATTTCTTATTTAGTTGGTTGCCTATTTATTTAATTTTTAAATACTAAAAATTAACTTTCAAAACTTTGATTTTTTCTCTTATTTTTCACTTTTTTAGGTTTTCCCTATAAATTGTCTACTACCAATTTTAAAACTAATTAGCTATTTACATGAAGGGATGATCAATACTATATTTAGGATATTTGTCTATTATTTATATATATTATGGCATGAGGGGATTTCCTCAATACTCATAACCATAGTACAAAGATAAACACAATCTTTAATTTCTACCTACCTCATGATATTTTGAAAATGCCTAGGATTTCTTTCTTTATTGAACCTTAGGAATCCATACATCTATTTGTTTGTGTGTGTATTAGTTAGTAGTTAGCATCAAGAATATACTTCAATCTTACCTTTAAAATTACTTTTACTAAGTTATGAAAATGGTACTTCGTCTATAGTTAGTGTTATGAAATATTGGGTTGACACTATCCAATGACAAAAAGAGTATCATTGAAAGCCTACACTTTCAATCAAAAGATTTAGTATGACTTCCTAATCTTATTTTAAAACAATTAATTAGATTCTAACTTTAATTATTATTTCTTGTTGTTTGTTATTCTAGGTTGTATTCAAATTTATATTAGCTAGCATTGATACAAGGTTTGTGTTGTGTGTTGCAATTAGATCAACCAACTTGACCTAATTTCCTTTGTGTTTAGTTATCTTTTCTATAACTAAAAAAAAATCATCTAGATTGAAACTATTTTAACTTTTTTTCTAGATTATAGAGTTATGTCAACCAAATCGACTTGTTCTTTTAAATTTTATTTTATTTCCTATAAAACCTAGTCAATTTAATCGATTGAGTCTATTATAACTTGTGATATTTTCCTCCCTACAAAACTAAGTCTCTCAACTTGACCTAGTCTATTAAAAAATATTCTATTTTCCTTCTTACATAACTTAGCCAACCAATTCGACCTAGTCTATTACAAACTATTATTTTTTCCTTATTATAGAACTAAGTCGACCAACTTAAACTAGTCTATTATAGACTATCCTATTTTCCTTTCTATAGAACTAAGTTGACTAGCTCGACCTAGACTATTACAGATTGTTCTTTCTTTATTACTATAGAACCTAATTGACTAGCTTGACCTAGTATACTGTAAATTATCTTAGTTTTTAGTAAGTGTTTAACTCTATCATTTCATCATGCAACATCTATTTGATGATACTATAGAGTTAAATAAAACTAACATTATGAGTTTCATTAATCTTAATAATATTTTTAAGACAGTTTTTCATGACCAACCCAGATCAAAGTAATATTCATGTTACCACTAAAACTACCAAGTATGGGACTCCTCCCTATTCCATAGTGTTCAACCCTTTATTCATACAATTTGTAGAAGATGAAAGTGATCTTGAATACATGGATAAAATAATTCTCTTCATCAATGAAAATACTCAACATAGAGGTAAGGATCCTATACTCATATATAACCTCATGATGGGATATTATATTGGAATACCCCATTCACCTTCACCTAGGTTTTCTATAGGATATGGGGTAAGTTATTTTATGACTTCTACCACACCTTTACCTTCTCTCATGTTTCCCTCTAATATTATGATGCCATGCTCAATGTATTCTTTCACTTGCATGCTAAGTATTTCTTCAAACATGGCATGTGTGAATTTTAGTGGGCCTACTCAAATCACTCACTCTAATACCCAATTCCATAGAAATCATAGTACATCTACTACTAGTAGTGCTTCTCATACCACTAGCACATCTCATGCTACTAGTACATTTCAAACTCTTAATACCTTGGATAATAATAATATATCAAATATTTATTCTAATAGTGAAAATACCATTCAAACTAATCAATTAATAATAAAAAATCTCAATCAAATGGATACCTTCAAAACTAGTAATGCCAATCGAATGACGTAAATGTAAAAATAATTATTGAATCTCCAAAACCAACCTAAACCTACTCAATTGGGAGCATAAAATTACAATTCCTCCCACCTCCCCTTAGAAATTCACATGGTAACTTTATACCACAACCCCGACTTATTAACAAAACTACTAAACATTTATAAAATGAACCTCTTATTTCTCAAATTTTAAAAATTAACATAGGAGGTATAGTCCCAACTCTTACTTATAATGGATCCATGGATCCAACTTTTCATTTGAAAACCTTAATAAATCTATATAATGATTGGGTTAGCTTAATACCTTTGATACCACTAATCTCTTATCTAACACCTTTTTAGGTGATGATTTAAATTTGTATAACCAACTTAAAATTAATTCAATCAATAGCTTAGAGGACTTAATAAATGCATTGGTTTAATAATTCAAAACTAGTGATCATCTAGAAAATAATTAAACCCACTTCATCAACTATAAACAATTAGAATCTGAAATGGTAAATATTCATTAAATTATGGAAAGCCTTGCCTAATAAACTTGAGCATAGGATGTCAGATAAAAACCTATTCCACTTATTCACTAATGATTTTCATCCTAAATTACAATACCACATTAGGAACCTTTATCCAAAATCCTTGAAAGAGGCCCTTGACCAAGTTAAACATCAAGATTTCCTTATATGTCAATTTGAGCCTTCACACCCTCCCATGGGAACTCAAATGCTTGTGAAATTTAATAATCGACATGCAATGAATGATCATTCTATAGATAGTTATTACTCCATTTACACTATTCAAGCCACTTTTCCAAGAAATTCTATGGATCATAATACTCAAATGCCAAATAATAATAATTCTCATCCTAGTTCCACATTTTCTCAAGGGTATAATATGGATGTACACAAAATTCTTTCCTTCATATAATTTTAAAATCATCTTCCATGAACTTCCCCAAGAGATATTGATGTTAAACTCCATATCATAAATTGGTATGATCCCCATATTTTTTTTGGTTTCATGCAAGTTGGGGCCATTCTCATGAAAATTGTCACCAATTATGAAAGTTTGATATGGATTACCTCCTTAGACCTAACTTTGTTCAATAATCACTCATACGTAAACATAAAAAACTTACAAAATAGTATCTACGGCTCATGAAACTAAAAATAAAATAGTTTTAAGTTAATCTAATACTCACTTAGCCATTTACAAGGATCCCCTTACTAAGCATTAAGTTAATACTATTTAAACTCCTAGTAGTAGTGTTGAAATTACAATAGATCCTAACATCAAAGATGATAATTTTGTCAAAATTAATAACATGAGGAGAGTATTTTCTTATATTGATGAATATCTAGCCTCCAACTATAACAATTTTCCAAATTTTTACATTGTTCAAGACTTTTACCCATCCCATATAATGGGATTGGGGCATATGAAACCAATAAACATAAAAGTATCAAATATTACAATGTAAATCAACAATAAATCTCAGAATAATGATATAAGATCTATTCCTCCTATAACTAAGATACCTCAAGTGGATACCCCACAAAATTTTACTGGTTATTCTTCCACTCAAGCATAATAAATTATTAAAGATACAACTATTGTCACTCAAATTTTTCACCCTTGAAGAAGTATTTCAAGCATGCTCCAATTGAGTGAAATAATGGGATTACCCCTAGACCTTTGGGGTTTCTATATTGGAGGTAAACCTCTAGACTAAATGGTTAGCTCCCTTGATATATCTATATAGGCTCATCACCTATGCTACTAACTTTTTGGGATGAAAAGGGGGAGAGAAACATGAAATAAATGTAACCTAATGAGGTGATGAAAAAATATGAACTAATAACTACCAACCAACTAAAATTTCACTTCAAAAAATATCTTAACTTGCACATGACACTAATCCAAATCTACCTCTCTACATTAGTATTTCACATGGAGGTTTGTGAAGAAAGATTAAGATAAGAGGACTAGTTCAAGATATCATAACATGACGCTGGTAAGTAGACAACTCACTAAACTCATACACACTTCATTTGAACACTTAAAGAGACCTATAAAAAGACTTTCAAAATTGAATATGAATGCTAACAAGGATAACATGCTAAGGAAGTGAATTTATCACTTAGCAAGATCAATTATTCAAACACACACATTGAAATAATCTATGGATAAGGTATAAAAAAGTTTTTATTCATTTATCAAAGGATGAAAAAGGGCATGGATTCACCATACGCAAGTGGAGGTACAATCTTAGCTAATTCAGGATCAATATATAGAGATAGTGAGAGAGAAGAAGAGAAGGGACTAGGAGAGAGGGAGTTGACAAGTGTATCATGAGTTAAAATTAAGAGAAGAGCTATGAAATTTCCTCAATAGGTCATAAATTCCTTGTTTGGATCCTTTGAGGATGGTCCCTTACTCCAAGTGGCATAGGAGTCAGAATGTTTGCTTGACACCTTGACTAGCTCTCCAAAACAACCCTTTGATTTGAATTATTGAATGAAAAGTGGAATTATTGATTGTTAAATAAGTTTATATTACATATTTTATCTTCTCTTGACACATCTTAGCTTACCCCTTTAGGTTCTCTTTGATACATCACTTCATTCTCTTTCTAGGTGTCTAGAGGACTCTTCATCTCTTTAGGACAATCTTGCATACAAGTGTCAAAACTTGAATTATTCTTCCTTAGATCATCATATATTTAGGAATGGAATATTAAAATCATACAAGACCTAAAAAAATAAATTTAAAAGTTTCAAACCAACCTCAATAACTCATTCTACACCAAAAGCTCCAAATTGGCTTCATTCCTTATAGCCCTAAAATCATGCAAAACTCCTTGTGCAGATATTTGTAAAGATGATAGAAAGAATTTAATGGCATATTATATGACCTATTATGGCCTTACAACTTTAATTTAAATTTCATGTCTTGACAAAGAATGGACGTCTATTTTCCTATTACTTATCTCTCCTAACCAGGTCTCAATTAGGCCCCCTACCTAGAGACTAAAATTAACTCTACATGATTTACACACATATAACACATAAGATAAATGTTTTATTACATTATATGAAATCCTCTCCATTCTCCATGTTAGTTTTTAAGTTCTGACACCTTGTACAGAGCTTTCAAATACCTAATAATAGTCCTTTTAAGCCTATTTCATATAGTTTTGTACAAACTAGTGACATGGGGTGATGCTTAAGGAAGTATCAGACATGATTCAATTCATTTTAGAGTTTATACAATCCACATATATGTATATAAGTTCATTTCTCTCTCATTGGGTCATTTTAGCTTGTTTGGATAGCTTGAAAGTGCCTCAAGGTCTTAAAGATTGTTCATAAAGGAGATGTCTTACATGAAAAACAAAATAACATGAATCATGAGTGAAAAATGCATAAAATATTGATCCACCATCCATTTTTTCATGAGAAATTTGAGAAAAATTTGATAGCCTCACGAGTTGGTAGGGTGTGCTAGTGATGTCTAGTAGAGTTAGGGCTTGAAAGTGTAAATTTTTGAGATTTAATATTCCTTTAAACAATTTAGGGAGGTTAGTGAAAATATAAATTACTTGTTTCCATGGTTATCCAACCTTTAATAACTCCATTAGGTTTCCTTCACACTCGTTAGTCAAGCTTAGGTTTCTTGAGCCAACTTGCATAACATACCCTAGCTAACTATATTCTCTCATTTATCCCACGGTTAGAAGTTTATAAATTCATATCATGTCTATATAGAATTATTAATATCTTCTCAGCATTCTCAATGTCCTTATCTCACTTCAACAATCCACCTTTTATCTAGCTACCCATATAGGCATGTGTATGCAATCAGACCTGTATGTGCAATTAAGCCTAGAGAAGAGTTTGTCAACATGTTTTCATTATTGTTAAATATAAGGGATACATGGAGTTTCATAATTATCAAGGGAAAATACTCTCCATCCTCACGCTGACCTCAAAACATCTCAACAAGCAAATACCTCTTAAGAGTAAACAAACCTATGTTGAAATCTTCTTGACTATGCAGACAAGATTTTGAACTTTGTTTTACTCACTCTCATTGGGAATTTTTATTGTGTTCCATTTTGATTATAATTGTCCTTATAATTTTATCATAATTTTAATCAAACCCCAACACTTTTAGGTAATATTCCTTTATCTTTAAGCCTTGAACCGGCTTGCATTGGTTGTAGGTAGTGACTACATGGTTTTTGAAACCTCTTTTGGACATTTTACCTTGCATGATGTAGTGAACTAAATAAGACCTTAAGTGTGCTAAGAAGAATCCATAATTCAATACCCTCAAGTCCATTAGCCTTTTCAAGGCATATTTAAATTTTTTTCTTTATTGTGTCCCCACACAATCTTATAGGTGCATTAGGCTTGTTTATCTTATCTTCAACTTTTTTTGACTCCATATGTTATGGAAATCTTTGCTAGTATATGTCATTTTTCATATTAAAACCATCAAAATTATTTAATTCCTAGGTATACAACTTTAAACATTGTCACCATTGGATTTCTATTGCAACCCTATGTTTTGGAATTTTAAAAGTGAAAATATGGCTATTAGGACTGAAAGCTCATTCCTTCCTTGTATCAAAACATTAATCAAGAAATAATAACTCTTAATATTTATGAAAATACATATTTCAACCCAATAAAATCACCATGTTATATAGGCACACTAGATTATAGTCCAAAAGGTGAATAAAGGTGTGACCCTTTTGAGACTAGTATGAAATGCTTAGTTGATTAGAGGGCTATGAGTAGATTAAGATGGTAGTAGAAGATAGTGAATAAAAACTTAGATGCATTAGACCATTTGTATAACCTTAAAACATAAAAAAACTAATTGTTACTTATAAATTATGCACAAGGGAACCTGTATTTTCCAAAAGACCATCCACACGTGTCAACATGGTGGATGGAGATGCATGATGAATTTAAAGAATTATGAGAACTTATTATAATTGGTTTCATGTTTCCAAATAGTTCACACTTGCACTAGAGTTTCAAAAAACTCATGTTATGGGAATTTAAGCCTAAAAAATTAGTCTAACTCCTTAGCAATTGATAATAAAGCTAAGAAACTCAATCCAATGACCAATTATAAAAATTAGAATCCCATAGTGGTACCAAAATTTGGATAAGATTATTAGCCCCAAACTCTACCTATATGGCCTATACCATGTAGTTGAAAATGGCCTTTAAGAGCTTGCGAATGGAACAATAGAATAGAGAGATATTTCTAAGATTTTTGTACTTGAAACCTCTTTAATTTTTATTTATTTTTACCTATATAATATAAAAGGACACTTATAAATATTTTTTACCTACAAATGACTTCAACAAGTCTGTACAAGTCTCTTAACTCCTATATTTGGTGTTGAAATTTAAGAATCTAACCTTTGTATGACTTGATGACAAGTATGTTAGTTTTGTAAATACTCCAAGGTCCTTGGAAGGTTTATTTTATAGATTTTTTACTTGGGGAGATTTGACATACATTGGAGTTAGCCAAAAATCACCTTTTTCCTCATTTAACCTACCTTAAAGTTCATAAATGAACCTTAAACACTCCAAAACATTATGAAATTTTATGACAAAGTGATTAAAACATAAAATTACTTTGATAAAATCCTAGAAACCTATGAAATCACTTGACCAAACTTTATCTCTCAGTGACATGTCTAGATCACTATATGACCAAAACAAGACATTACCTTAACTTCTCCAAACTTACCTTAGACAATGCTAATAAGGATTTTTGAAGAATTTTAGGGACCATATAAGGCATGAAAATACCATATGAAAACCCTATCAAAATTTTAATTTAGATGGATTTACCACTTTTGATTTGAGGTTAAAATTTGGTCAATAATTTGATGATTCATATGGGTAGCACAAGTACAATGGTAAAAGGACCAGTAACCTTGTCCTTCCATTGTGAAATGGAGTCATTTGTGCTCAGCTTCAGATAGGAATAGGCCTTGAATATGACATAAAAACCTACTTAACCTTCAAAAAACACCAAAAAAAGACAACACACACAAAGTAAAGCAATAAAATTCACATGTGTGTTATCAAGCATGTAAGGAACACAACAAAAATATAAGAAAACTAACTATATACAACTAACCTAAAAATAACTTACTCTTCCTAGATCAAATGGGAATCTTGTACAATCTCTTGCTTTATGAAATGAAGGATGACATGAAATAAATTATCTCTTGAGCCTTGCTCTTGATGTCTTCATCTCCTTCATGCTTGCCAATGCTTTTGGCATGATCTTAAATGAAGCAATGGCAACTGAAAACCATTCACCCATGAAGGTGAATTCATCTTGTGTTTCAAGAAAATTCTCATGATGTCTCTTGATATTTATGCTTGTCTCAAACATAGGAATTTCTTAACTTATAGGATCACCCTCAATCATTATACTTTGGAGGTTATCATATTATCCTTCAAGCAACAAGACATCTTCAAGAACATCTTCAAACTATGTAATAAGGGGTGTAGGCTTTTGAAGAGCCTCAAAATCATTGCAAATATATTTGAACCTTAGCCACATATCATTTTTGTCTATGGATTTAGCATCAAATTTAGCCTCTATTGGTTTTTCAAAGTCAATCTCTTGATCATGCTCATAAGACTCAATAAACTCAATCAATATGATGCCACTCTCCAAACAATTTTATTCTATCTTTATCAACCTCTTCATAGGAATATATAACCTGACCTAGATCATCCCTTTCATCACTCAATAAGATTTATTTGTGTTTATCTTCACTAATAGAAGTACCAGTAATGAATCCTTCCTCATAAAAACTTAATTCATCTTCTTCAACTGCCACTATAGCTTGATCCTCTTTGCTTCCTTCCCATAGTATAGGTTCTTTTTCAAGGAAAGATATGGTAGGAGGGTGATGAATAGGTTCATATTATTCCAAAAGAGTTGGCATTCTATAATTAGGAATCATAGTCCAATAAGGCCTCCAAGATGATGATATCTTGATTTTTTTAAGAAAGATAGGTGTAATTTAAGGAAAAGTTGTAGTTAAATGAAGAGTACTAGAAATAGGAGATGATGATTGAGGTTGATTGGATTGGCTATCTTGATTCTCCCAAATCTCTAATATATCTATCCATCATTAGATAAAAATTCTCATTTCATACAACTCATCATTGATAGCATATTGGGTTTCCTCTTCAACTAACATCCACCTACACATAAAAATTTGAAATGACTTCCCCATCTTATCTATGAGATGGAAAAGGATCACATCAGGTTCTCTATCCCATTTTACCATCACCTCTTTTGATTTTATAAAATTTGTCTTAAGTTCCAAAAATAATGTAATGGGATTGAAGTAGGAAAGGAAGAGTTTGACTATTGCAAGTCATGGTAAGGTTGTTGAGGTATACAGTTGGAATCATATGAGGAGAATTTAAGACAACCATAAGAATATTGTGACATGAAAATGATGATATGAATCAAAGTAAGGTTGATATGGATTATAGGTCCAGTAGGAGTTACATTGAGGATGATAGGAAGGTATAAAATATAATTTATATTCATACCTAGCCTTCCCAACTTCATGAGTCAAAGAAAAACACAAGATATTATCAAATAATTTTTACAAATAAGTTCTTGGGATATTATAACCAATTGATTTCATTTGGAGTCACCATTGGTGTTCTTTGAATGCCTCCAAAGGCTGATAGGTAGAGGAACACACCACGATTTCTTCCACAAATTTGGACCTTGATCCAACCAAGAATGTTAGAACTGTTATCACTCAATTTTTCACCCTTGGATAGGTAGTTTAATCCTACTATAATTTATTAAAATAATGGGACCACCCCTAGAATTTAGGGTTATTTATAGTGTGGGTGAACCTCTATATTGAAGGGCTAACTCTCTTGATATATCTATTTAAGATCATCACCTATGTTACTAACTTGTTGGGATGAAAAGGGAGAAAGAAAAATGAAATAAACCAAACCTAATGGGATGATGTACCAAATATGAACTAATCACTACTAATCAACTATAATATAAATTCAAATAAGAGCCTACCCTACGCATGAAATTAATCAAAATTTAGCTCTATACATTATTATTTCTCATGGAGGCATGTGGAGAAAGTTTGAGCTAGGAGGACTAGTTCAAGAGGTCATAACATGACACTAGAGAAGATAAAAATAAATAAAAACATACACACTTAATTTTAACACTTCAATAGACCTGTAAAAAGACCTTTAAAATTAAATATGAATGCTAACAATGACAATAATCCAAAGAAGTGAATTTATAACTAAGCAAGATAAACTAGTCAAACATGTACATTGAAAAAATCCATACATAAGGTAAAAATAGGTTTTTATTCATTGATCAAAGTTATAATTGGGTATAGTTTTACCATACCTAGGTGGATGATAAAAACATAGCCAATTCAGGCTCAATATATAAATAAAGTGAGAGAGAACAAGAGAAGGGTGCAGGAGAGAGAGATTTTATAAGTGTATCATGAGTTAAAATCAAGAGTGGAGTTATGAAATTACCTCAATAGGTCCTAAATTCCATGTGTGGCTCCTCTAAAAATTCTCCATTTCTCCAAGTGGTGTAGGAGTTAGAATGCTTACTTGACACCTTGAATATCTCTCTAAAATTGCCCTTTACTTTGCATTATTGAATGACAAGTGGACTTATTGATGGTCATATCATATTATATTACATATTTTATATAATCTTGAAACTTATCAACTTATACCTTCATGTTCTCTTTGACAAATCACTTCATTCTCTTTTTAGGTGTCTAGGGGACTCTTCATCTCCTTAGGCCAATCTTGCATACAAGTTTGAAAAATTGAATTTTTCTTCTTCAGATCATCCTATATTTATGGATGGCCTATTCATATTATACCAGACCTATAAAAATCAATTTTTAAGTCTCAAACTATCCCCAAGAACTCATTCTATACCAAAAGTTCAAAATTGGCTTTGTTCCTTATAGCCCTAAAAATTATGTAAAACTCCTTGTATAGAGAGTTGTATGAGTGATAATGAGAATATGAAGGAATATCATAGGACCTAGTATGTCCTTACAACTTTATGTTCAATTTCATGTCTTGAGAATGAATGGAAGTCCATTTTTCTACTGCTTCTCTCTCCTAACTAGGTCTTAATTAGGCCTCCCTACCTAGAGACTAAAATTTGAATATAAAGGATTCCCACTTAAGATAAACCCCAAATAAATGTGTTTATATGGCCTCTTACCAATTCTCCATGTCAATTTTTATGTTTTGACACCTTGTATGAACCTACGAAATATCTAAAAATATTATTTTTTGGCCTATTCTATATAGTTTTGTATAATCTTTTACAAACTAGTGACATGGGATGATGTTCATGGGAATATTAGACATGATTTAGTTTAATTTATAATTTATCCAATCCATATAGAGGCATATAATTTCATTTATCTCTCATCAACTCATTCTGGCCTGTTTGGATACCTTGAAAGTGCCTCAAGGTCTATAGGATTGTTCATAAAGGAGAGGCCTTAGATGAACAAAAGAATACCAAAAATCATTAGTGAAAAAGTGTGCCTAATCATGCCTAAAATTTTTATCCACAGTGTAGTTTTTCATGTGAGATATGAGTAAAACATGATAGCTTCACGAGTTAGCAGGTTGTGCTAGTGAGGTCTAGGAGAGTTGGGGCCTGAAAGTGAAAATTTTAAGTTTTACTATGCCTATGAAAACTTTAGGGAGGTCAAAAAAAACTTAAATTACTTGAACCCATGGTTATCCCACCCTTCCTAACTCTATTAGGTATCCTAAACTTTCTTTAGTTAAGCTTAGGGTTGTTGAGCCAACTTGCATAACATACCCTAGCTCATTACATTCTCTCATTTATCCCACTATTGGAATCGAAGAATTTCATATGATTATTTTTCAGACTTTTCATAATATTCTCAATATTCTCAATGTACTCATATCAATTCAACAATCCACATTTCATCTAGCTACCCATATAGGCCTATGTATACAGTTAGTCATGTGTGTGAAATTAGGCCTATAACAGAGTTTGTCAACATGTTGTCATTATTTTTGAATCATAGGGATACTTAGAGTTAAATCATAATCATTTAAATATCCTCTTTTCCCTCACATAAACCTCAAAACCTCTCAACAAGCAAATACCTCTAAATAATAAATAGGTCTATGTTGAAATCTTCTTGACTATGTAGGTAGGATTTTGAACTCTATTTTGCTTAATATCATTGGGAATTTCATTATGTTCCATTATTATTCCAAATGTCTATATAAATTTATAATTATCTAAGTTAAACCCCAACAATTTTAGGTACTCTATCTTTCTCTTTAAACCTATAACCAACTTGCATTAGTTGTAGGTAGTGCTTGCAGGGTTTTAAAAACATCCTTTAGATATTTTACCTAGCATGTTTTAGTGACCTCAAGAAGACCATAAGTGTATGAATATAAATCCATACTTAAATTTATTTTAACCTATCAACCTCCTCCAAGTGTTTAGATGTTTCCTTTTGGTCTGTAATGTGTGAAAGAAAACCTTAAACTCACTTATGTTTTCTATGTATTCATCATTAAATACCACTTTTGGGAGTTCAATAACTTATTCGAAGAAGTTAAGATTAATTTTCCATTTTAATAAATTTTAATGTATACTTGCAGACCTCTTATCCCTTGTATCACTAAGTGTACTTCATCATTTAGGATGGGCTAGCCTATAGAAGATGAAGATTGTATGCAGTAGATTAGATCTAGGTTTGATTAGTCTTTGTTATTTTAAAAGAAAATATTAGATTGTTATTGGTTTCAACTCAGGAATTTTTTATTTTTATCTCCACTCAAATATCTCACAAGACCTCAAAATCTTAAAATTCCATCACTATCCAAGACAACCTTCTATATAGGTGGTTGTAGGTGATTATATGAAAAGTCTGAGCATGTAGTTTTAAGTTGTCCTTTTTAAAAATAGCATGAAAATTATAGTATTCAAACTCATTTATGGTTATTTTTCACTTCCCTCAAGTCCATTATCCTTTTCAAGGCATCTTCAAAGTTTGTTGCTTTACCGTCTCCACACACAGTCATGTAGGTGCATTAGGCTTGTTTATCTTATCTTCAATTTTATTTGACTTCAGATGCCTTAGAAATATTCATTAGTATATGTCATTTTTCAAATTAATACCATCACAATGATTTCATGCCTAGGTATACAAATTTAAACATTATCAAAATTGGGTTTTTATTGAAGTTGCAAACCTACATGTCTATAGACCTATAGGTCTACAATCTTATATTTTAGAATTTAAAAAGTGTAAATATGGATATTAGGACTAAAATATCATTCCTTCCTTTATCAAAACATTAATCAAGAAATAATAACTCTCAATATTTATGGAAATAGATATTCAAACCCATTCAAATCATTGTGTCATACAGACACTAAAACACAATTTAAAAAGTGAATGAAGGTGTGACCCTCTTAAGACTAATACAAAATATTTAGCTAATTTGAGGGAAATTAATGTATTGAGATGGTATTTGAAGATAATTAATAAACACTTTGATGAATTAAACCTTTTGGAGAACCTTGAAATATATAAATATTGACAATCACTTAAAAATTATGCACAAGCTCATCTCTTTTTTCCAAAACACCATCCAAATGTGCCAACCTAGTGGATGGATATTTATGATTAATTTAAATAATTATAATAACTTATTCTAACTGGTTTCATGCAGCCAAATATTTGACACTTACACTAGAGTTGCACAAAACTCACCCTATGGGGATTTAAGCCTCAAAAAAGTAATTTAGATCCTTAGTAATTGTTCATAAATATAAATATATAAATCTAATTACTAATGAAATTTTATTTAATCTAATAGGTCTCCCAAAATTTGGCCAAAATCTTATCCCCCAACTCTACTTATATGGCCTATACCATGCAGTTGAAAATGGCCTTCAAGAGCTTGTGAATTGAGCGATGGAAGAGAGAGATTTCTAAAAATGTTTAAATTTCAACCTATTCCAATGATTCTTATGAAATTTATAATATTAAAGGAAACTTATAAACCATTTTTACCTAAAAATGACTTCAACAATTCGTACAAGTCTCTTAACTCCTCTCTTTGGCATTGAACCTCAAGATTCTGACCTTTGTTCAACTTGTTGATAGGTGTGTCAGTTGTGTAACTTGTCCAAGGTAATTTTAATGTGTATATTACATATTTTTAACTTTTTTAGATTTGATATACATTGGAATTAGCCAAAAATCACCTTTTTCTCATTTTTACTACCTTAAGGTTCATAAATGAACCTTAAACACTCCAAAACATCATGAAATGTTATGAAAAAGTGATTAAAACATAAAATCACTTTTATAAACTCATAAAAACCTATGAAACCACTTGAACAAACCTTATCTCTCCATGACATGTCTAGACCACTATATGACCAAAATAAGACATTACCTTAACATCTCAAAACTTACCTTAAACAATGATAATAAGGTTTTATGAAGAATTTTAGGGATCATATAAAGCATGA
The DNA here is from genome assembly GCA_037957365.1 of Torreya grandis. NCBI lineage: Eukaryota > Viridiplantae > Streptophyta > Pinopsida > Cupressales > Taxaceae > Torreya > Torreya grandis. The sequence goes on along the minus strand of JARHVA010001634.1, from coordinate 1,033,923 downwards.
AAAGACCACATGACAAACCTATGAATATGTAAATTTAGAGGGGTTGAACCATTTTGAATTGAGGTCAAAATTAGGTCAATAACAAACATGTCAATTAAGATAGCACAAGAACCTACAACTAGTCAACCCATCTTAACCAAACCTAAAATAAACATACCTTATCAACATAAATTTCAATGAAATTCTAACCTGCATTCAAAGGATTTTTGAAAAATTATGTACCTTTATCCAATAATATTATAATATATTAAAATGAATGGAATCCCATAGCTTAACTTTCATGTCTCCCATCTCAAATCCCTTTATTAGAACTTATGAGAATTTCTTGTCATCATCATAAATAAAAGAAGTCAAACATCTTTTAATTGATTAAGGTTCAGGTAATTGTGTTTTTATGGACAATTTTGACCTCACAAATCAAATTGTAACCCTTATCATTTAAAACTTTTCTTGTCATGCTTTTACAACCCTACTCATAGCTTTGTCATGCCCTTGGTAGTCTTCAAATAATGATTTATTAGCATTGTTAGCATTATTTAAGTTAATTTCTTGGCCAATATTTAAAATTCCTTCAAGAGTCAATATAGTATCTCACAGGGGTATGCATATTGTTTCAAGAGGGTACATGGTCTGAAAGGTCATGTTCTTTCACTTGGTCACTTGGTTTGAAGCCTATTAGTCTTGTTTGATGAAATTAAGGTATTTTAGCAACGTTTAAGGTTTTTGGAGAAAAAAATGTTTAAATTGTGACTAATATAAACCTTTTCAAGGTTAATTTATTTCATTATTCATTTCATAATATGGGAAATAGGCCATCTTAATTCAAAGGAGGTCTAGAACTGTTAGTTACTCTACATGATATCATCTCTTTTATACTAGTTTTCTTTACATTTAGAGATGCTTTTAAGGGGATTATAAGATTTTAAATATTTAATATACATACCATTACAATTTTAAATTATTAAAAATTATTTTTCAATGTAATAATGTTATAATGAATTCAAAATAATTGTTTATCTATTAAAACAACTCAATTTTTACTCAAAAAGGATAGCTTTATGGGTTCATATGGGCTTGAGGAGTCAATTTACATGTGAATATGCATTAAATATGTGTTTAAATATTATAAAGTTCATATACATGAGTTTTAATATCTCAAGTCTTAAATGTGTAAAAATTTCTTTTTCTCCTTCATCGACCTCTTCACAAGTTCAAGTGCTTGGTACAGACAAAAGAGATAGAGATGGGTCATAATTTAAAAAAAAAATTAGGGTGTCGTAGTAAGATTAATATTTTGATAATTAATAATTATATTCATTCCCTTTCCTTTATGAACAATCATTAAGACCCCATGGTGGTCTAAAACTGACTAGAAACCCCACAAGCTTATTTTTTTCATGTAATTGGTAGTTTGAAAGAATTTGAATGCATTAGGATAATTTAATGGGATTTATAAGGTCTATTAAATCATATAAAAATATTATACAAGCCCATTTGGCATGTGTGAGCCTAATTTGTTAAGAAATCTCCATTTTTACATAGTTTACATGGTGACTACCATAGTTTCTTTGTGTTCTAGGTTATTCAATAGTAAAAGGAAATGGAGAAAGGTTATATAAAATATTTAAATTTATCATTTGTATGGTTCTTCATATGTTTCTTCATGCTCACCTACATCCACAAGCTCTTAACATGAAGATAGAGGCATGCTTTCTAGTGTACCAATCACCATAAAAAAATAAGTTATGTGATGAAATGAGGTCTTGAGATGATGATAGGTTGTTTTTATGAGATTTTTGATCCATTTAATGTGTATATAAAATAAATAAAAGAAATAAATATTTAAAGAGGTGAAATAAGGAGTCATGTTCGTGTGACTCACCAAAGGGATGTGTATAGGCCTAATAGGCATATAAGTGAACTAAAGTAATGATTTTTCATTATATGATGTTTTATGATGCTCCCAACATTAAGAATCAAGATATGTAAGTAAATAAGATGTATCTTCAATAGACAGTTCAAAATGTATGGGAAAAGGGCCTTAAATGATAAATTAACTCCTACATTCTTATTTATGACACTTAGGTTGGTTTCCAAGCTTGGAAATGGAGATTGCAAAGTGTAAATGGAAGGTATAGGATATTGTAAGAAATTTAAAGCACTAATTTAAAATTTCAAATCATGTTAAATGATTAATGGCGTCTTAGAATAATAACAAAGAACTGAGGGCTAGAAACCATGATCAGGTCTTAGCCTCAATGGGCCTGCTGCAAATTGAATTCAAGATTTGAATTATATTTACCTAAGATGAAATAAGAATTGTCAAAGTGATGATATACCTATTCATTTGTCTTCACCATCATTTTATATAAATCTCAAAGACTCAAGATAATTTAATACAGCTCTAAGATTGAAATATCTATTTAAGACCAAGTTGCCTTAACCTTGCAATCACATTAGCCTGTATACAAGGATAGGAAGGCAAAGGTTTGGTGGTGTAATGAAGGTAAAATATAATTTTAAAGAGTTTTATCATAGAATTTTCAAAAGCTTAGTCACTCTCATGCCCATAGTATAATTGGGAAGATCATTTCTTAAGCTCTATGCTCAAACTCTCCTCAAGTGACTACTTATATCCATGCCTTCATAGACATGAGAGAGAAGGAGTTGTTTTGAAGAGGAGAGGTATTTGGATAAACATTAAAAAATGTGTTGAATATAAATTCAAACTTTGGAAAGGTGAATTAGGTCAAAGAACAAACTTCAAATTAGCTTTTGAGGCTTAAATCACACCTTGGACTTATGCATATAAAGATCAGTACTCAAGAGGAGATTAAAACATCCAAAGTTGAATTCAAGGAACTAAATAAAGTTCCTATAAGACTACCTCTATAGTCGAGGAAGTTTGAGAATGTTTTAGTTATGAAGACAAGGTAATTAGCTTGTTTTAAGAGCCCAACTCAGGGTTCAAGAACATAACGTGGTGTCATATCAACCAACCCAAAGAGATCATGGAAACCATGGAGGAAATCAGTCATAAAGGTATACATTTTATGGAGAAATAACATTTAAAATTCCCTTCTTTGGACAAGTTAAAATATTTTGTGTTGTTTAAGGTAATATGATATTTCTTGTTTCCATGCTATTCAAACCTCCTTATGGAATAGTTGATGCTTTTTCAATATAGTTATGAATATGAAAGGTCAATGAGGGTCTTAAGATAATTTCAACCTCTTTACACCAATATATTAACCCCGTTAGTCTGTATATAAGAAGAAATCACCACCTACACTAGTTAAGGATAATAGGGCTATCTTAGGAGAGTGTCATATTGGATCATAAAGATAAGTAGTTTTATTTAAGAGTCTAAAGAGCTTAGATAAGCTCATATTATAAGGGACATATAGTGATATTAGGGTAGGTGGAGTGACTCTCTTCCTATAGGCCTAAATGGAAAAAATGTCCATCTACAACCATATGTCTCAAGATAGTCAGAGAACCTTCTATGCAACATGAGATTTTTGAATATCTCCAAGAAGATGAACTTATATGTTAGATGGATATGATAGATTGGTATAAATTAAAATTTAGAAAAAAGGAGGTTATCAAGTGATGGAAGGAAAATAGAATTTTTCATATAATCTGTATGAGTATAATGATGACCTATAACTAATTCCCACCTTCATTTAGCTAATAGGCCTATTTGAGTTTCAAGGATAATCACATAGAAGGAGTGCATTTATAAGGTTGTGAGTTAGTTAAAATAAATTAATAAAGTTTCTAAGGTTGATAAAGGGTAAAAAATAACCTTTCAAGGTAAGTAAATTCACAAAGGATCTAAATTTAGGCTAGTACACTTATATTCAAGTGAGGATAAAACACAGTTAGCTGTGTATTAGATTGATAAGGAGACTTGTGATTGGAGAAGGAAAGTTTAAGGAGTTTGAATGTTTTTAAAATATGATAGGAAGTTTCAAACCCATTTTATTGACATTTTAAAGGCCTTGCTTCATCTAAATCCACACCAACATCAAAGGGATCTGAGTATGCACATACAACCATGCTTTGAAAGGTGTAAGGTAAAAGCTTAAGGAATGTAGGTACAAAGTATGTTTGAAAAGATCCAAATACTCATTTTTAATCCAAATAAGTTCATGATACAAATAAGGATCAATGATGATAAGTTAAAACCTTAAACAAATAATTATAGTCATGATACTCTAAAGAGCACCTATAGGTTGCTAGTGGAATGATTGGCTTCAAGCTTAGGCAAGAGATAGAGTACAATGAGAGACGATTAGAACCTTATTAGGTATTAAATAAAGATTAAAGGAATATTGAGATGATCATCAGTGAGAATAATGAGGTCTTAAAACATAAGGGATGCAATCAAATGATCTTAATAAAGGCACTTATAGGCTGCAAGAGAACACAAACTGGTCTCAAGCCTAAAGTGAAGGGAAAACATGATATGAAAGGATATGATGCATAGTATAGGATTGATAGGAGGTCATAAAGTAATTATGAAGCAAAAGGAAACATATAAAGTTGATCAATTTGATTTCCAAACCACATATATAGTCAAAAAAGTAACCTACAACACTACATACTTATGAGTTTTTTATTGGATTGAAGAGGAGTAAAATGACTATGAATAGTTTTGAAAGAGGAAATTTGGAATGATATTTAATGTCATGAAGATTGAAATATAACTCCTCAAACTTGATGACAAAGGTTAAAATTCCAAAACTCTATCTAAAGACTTAATGAAATAAGGACACACAGTCAAATCTTATAGTCTTGCCAGTCATGAGAGATTTTGGTGTTTTGAGATTTATATGGGCACAATAATGCATTATGATTTGGTAAAATGGATGTTTATGAGTTGAAAAAGATATTCATGGTCACTTTAAGGCCATAATAATATACATACCCATTGTTTTGTCTCAGACCTTGCTTACTCTATTGGCAAGAGGCGATCATGAGACCAAGTGTCATGTTTGAGGTCTAAACACAAAGTAAGAATTTAAAACACAATGGAGGGACTTTGAGGTTGCATAAATACATAAAATATGTCTCAATAAACTCTCATGTTGTATAAAAAACCTTAGTTTTCAATCTAAATTCCCTTGAAGGCTAGCAAAAAGATGATAGACCTAAACCCTAAGACCCCTAACCGGTACACTAGATGCATATAGTGAGGTAATAGTAATTGTAAAAAAATTTAAAATCATTATAAATAATGTCTTGAAGGTTTATGAATCTCTCCTAGTAGTGATAATGAGTTTTGAGGTTCAAAATTTGAATTTGACCTATATCTAGTTCAAAGAGAGCTAAACATGCCACCTAAGGAGTAAATTCACATACTCATACCATTTATAAAACTTTTCATGGTGAGAATATCCTTTTGGTATAGTTTCTTATGTTAGTAAAGAATTTTTTCCAAGTGGAATAAGGTCAGTTGCTAGTCTGTTCTTTATGATTAATCGTTAAGACACCAAACTGGTCTTAAACCCTTTTAAAACCTTGATTGTGACCAATCAAAGAAAATAAAGCTAAAATGCACATATAATGAAAAAATTTAATCCTAAAACATTTTATATGTTTTTGAAGTATATAAATAGGTTCTAAACTTACTTTTATGCTAATGTCACCTATACAGATTGCCATAAATGGCTTGATTTTGCATGTTTTTGGTATTTTGAAGGTGTTATGAGAAATGGAGAACTTAAAAACAATTGGATGATGTATTTTTGGATGTTTAATAAATTTAAATCCCAAAAGTACATAGAGGAGGTTTTTTAGGTGGTGAAACCATACCCATTTTCAAAAATAGTCTCAAACAAGCTAAAAATGAGACTAAGTCACAAGGTAATTTCTTGGTTTGCATACTTATAAAAGGTATAAAGACCCTAAAATTTACATGGAGGTTGTTTATTTCATATGTAAAGTTAATTACATGAATTTAATTGATTAAAAATGTATGGTATCTCTTTGGATCAATATTTCTACTTTATAGGCTTGAGAGGCCTAATTAGGCCTAATTAGAGAGGAAAATGAAGGGGCAAATTTACTTCCACTTGTATTTAGATCATGAAAAATTGAGTAGATATGTAAGGGGATATAGGGTACTCAATGATTTTTTCAAATTTTCCAATTTTATCCATAGATCCTGGGGATATAGGGGATCTTTACATATTTTTAGGGATACATGGAATGGGTGCTAAAGCATGTTATATGAGCAAAATCAAATATTTTAGGATAATTGAAGATTAAAAATGATTTTTTAAGATATGAATTCATTTTTATAATCTTTAAATGGAGGTAATTTTTATATTTCAAATCAAAACCCTTTTTACTCTCTCTTATGCCTCTTTGCTCATGAAGGAGCCAAATGATCAAAGTACTAAATTGATGCATAAAAACATTTCAAAAGAATTTATTGAGGTTGATAATTGTTTAAATAAAAAATTAATATTATTAATAAGTAATAGGTTTATTTAAAGAAGATTTCAATTTTTTTAAAAATTCTTAAACATCCTTAAAAAGACCCATTCCTTCCAATGCCTAGTCAAGGAGGATAAGGTCAAAACTGACATCAAAGATCTCTAACAACCCAAGAAAGATGGAAATAACTCATTAATGGTTTGTATAAGGTTTAAAATAAATAAATTTTTAGGTCATGATGACCTGATCTCATGGATCAAGACCTATTTTCAAGGAAGACTCTTCTTCATCAAGAATGTAGGGTGTACAAGCAAAGATCTAGGAGGTTGTATAATTCAAAGACAACAAATGAATGATCAAATACTCTTGAAAATTTACAAGAAATTCTACCTCAACCTCTATACCATTTTACAAAGGTGGATGATATATATTCAAGAAAATACTATGTTGGGTTTGATTAAGACTAGCTAAATGTCATATTCTTAGTTTCTTAGCTCTCTCTCTCTCTCTCTCTCTCTCTCTCTCTCTCTCTCTCTCTCTCTCTCTCTCTCTCTCTCTCTCTCTCTCTCTCTCTCTCTCTCAATTCTCGGCCATCCTAAAAAAAACACTTGTAGTTACCTATTTTGAATGAATAAGACTTAATTCTTGCCTCCTCAAAGTTTTTTTTGGTGTATGCTAATGGTTAGTTGATGAATGAAAGTGATAACGCATGCTTCCTATCATCTTATACTTTCATATTTACCTATTTTCATGTATTATTTCATCTTTCTAGGTTGCATAATTTGTTTAAATCATATTGTATGTATGGAAAGTGTGATGTTTCATTAGTGTCTTTGAGATACCTATTGATTCAATGCCTTAGATAATGTATCAAGCCAAACCTCTATATGAAAATTTGATGTTTGGAGACTCTCATTTTATAAGTGAAATCAGGTCCATGTTCTTAATAAACCTCCTTAGTTCATATTACACAAGTGGAGGAAACATTTTTGTGTTTCACCTTAGGTAGATAGGTTTTCCTTTCAGTTTTCCTTCTTCTCTTTTCCCTTGTAAGCTTGTAGTATAGAATACATATCCTAACTGATACATCAAGGGGATCTATCCCTTAAAGTATATATATTCAATCCATATATTATGCCACCCACAACATATGATTCTTTCCATGTTACTTTATACTGTGAAGACCTGAAAATACATTCACAAGGGTGTAAGTCTAGTAGTCAACAATTGTTTCCTTTTATTTTATTAAAATGATTGGATAATAAGAATTTAATATTAATTACATTCCAAGGATATGACTGAAGATAAATGCCTCCTTTATTTTTTATTCAGCTTCCTATCATGTTTTCCCCAGTCTTGGTATCTTTGAATATCATGATATTTGACTTTCCACTCTCTTAGAATATCTTACTCAGTCAACCTTGGACACACTACATGAGATAAATTACCTCATCATTAAACCAATTTGTTAAGTTAATCTATAATGGTGTTATATACAATATTAAAGAAGACAAAAATTCTTGGAATTTTGAATAATTCTAAGAAAGAGGTGTTTTTATAATATCCACCCTTGAACTCTTACCTAACATCCCATTTCATGAATAATAATGTTTTAATTATCTTGTTAACTCTACTAGAGGTTCTAATGTTCATCCTAAATTAATAATAAACATACCACCTAACCTTTTAGATTCAAATGATGATAAATCAGATGAGATAAGTTTAAAAACCAAAAAAAAATTGATCTCTCTCCTAATATAATTTCTCAATTACATCCTTCTTTATAACCTCAATCTCATAAAAAATGTGATAAAATTATGGTGACCTTAGAAAAAACTAATAGTTTCATTCACCATACCTCTTTGACCAATAAAGTCATTGATACATGTAATATTGACTTTTATACTCCTGATTATGATGATGGATATTATTTTGATGATCTTATTTTAGTTATTTTTTCTCAAGATAAAAATGTAGATATACTTAGATATTATTATTCTTTATAGAATTATCTTAGTTATATATTTTTAATTCTTTCTCTTTTTATAGTACTTGTTATTCTATCTTCATTTGATGTTCATAGTTATGAGATGGAGTACACAAACACCACTCCTCCAGTCATCATTGATCCTCTTAAAAATATGATTATGGACTATGCCATAATGGTACCTTACCAATTTTATATATTCCATGATCCTTCTAGATTACTTCCTTTAGAGATGTCAACTACACTAATTCAACTCATTTTGAGTTCATCCCTCAATGTGGTCCACCTAATTTTGATCCTATTTTAATTTCTCATATTGGTGGTGGCATGTTACCTTTTCCTAAGCTTTATCCTCTACCATTATGATGGGTAGTTGAGCCTTATTATGAGATCCATATGGATTTTGATCATTGGACCAAGGACTATACTGTACACTAGTAGTTGCAGACCTCTTCTTTTGCAACCATATATAGTCGACCTTCACCATCC
>JARHVA010001634.1:1000000-1020000 GCA_037957365.1 Torreya grandis | reverse complement strand
CACACGCACACACACACGCACACACACACGCACACGCACATGCACACACACACGCACACGCACACACACACACACACACGCACACACACACGCACACGCACACACACACATGCACACACACACACATGCACACACATGCACACACACACACACACACGAATAGTCACACACACACACACACACACACACGCATGTGCACGCACACGCATGCACACACACACACACACACACACACACACACACACACACACACACACACACACTTACTTTAATGTTTCCTTCTTATAAAATGAATTATATTAACATTTGAAGGGCAATGTTAAATAAATAACTAAGTTATCCCACTACTATGTAGTTTTACAGATCACATAACTAAGTGTTGACCAATTCTGATACAATCATCTATTCTTTAAAACTATGTTGACTACTTTCCTACATTACTAAATCAACAAATATGTACACAATCATTCACTTAAATATTACTAACTAGATTGTCCCTCCCATACATAGTCGACCACTTAATAATAAATTACATTGGCCACCTGCTATGTAGTTAGTCACCTTTTTTGACACTCACATTGTAAACTTTATCAGCCTAGTTGACTTCATTCAATTTTTGCGATGAATTTTGACCTATTTATCATTAATTTCTTAGGCATTAATGACTCATTTTACTACCTACCCATTGATCATCCTATTATCTAATATATCTTAAAAATTCTTGGTCCAAATTCCATTGTATAGATTTTCCCCATCACCTAATTTTTCAAATTTACCATATTTTTAAATAAAATTTAAAAAAAAACTAAATTGAAGGCATCACTTACTTGATCCATGCTAACAGATATATTTATGTGTCCCTAGGCTTACACTCCTCATCTTTAGGCCATAATCTCTCTCTTCACTCTTTTGGGTCTCTTAGAGCTATGCTTTTCTCATATATCAAAATTACAAATGAATAGTTTAAATTCATATTTATATTTTAATTTAAAAATTATTTAAGTATCAATTATTTTTTGACAAATTTTTATTTTTAATCAAAAATATGTTTTTACTAACTCTTTATCCAAAATGAAATATAATATGCAATCCTGATTTGTAGAGAAGTTATCTACATATAACACATATTTTTGTAAAAAAATAAAATTTGTATCTTATTTTATAGGTCCTCCTAATGTCCTCTACATTGGATGCCTCTTCATTTATTTTACATGATTTGTCATTTACAGTAACAAGGTAAGTAAAGGTATGTATTTTTTAATTATTTCTTTTCAATTACATTTATGCTTCAAATTGAAATTTATTATCTTAGTATTATGGGTTGCTATGTTCTTTTTTCAAAATACCATCCCATTTTATAGCTACATGACACGTGATGAACTTTGAGTGAGGAAAATGTATACACATAATATTTTTAAATTTTTTATCAATTACTAATGCTTTCTCTCTTATAAAATCCCATTGATTCTCAATATCTCTGAGTGCATGCCTTAAAGGATGCATCAATAAAGGGGTTGGAAAACCTTTGATGCTTCATAAGATTGTTGGCCTTTATACCATAACCTAAAATCATTGCATGTTACTCCTATCTATTTTCCTAAGCACTGAAACCCCACTTATACACTTCTTTAAGTAACTCACCACCCAAAATAGCCCTTACCTAAGTAAAAATCCATTTTACCACTTTTGCTACTACATCAATCAGTTCAACCCTATTTTAGGTTTAACACACATTACAAAACTCTATTAACCCAAACCCACATAGTTTGAGATCTAATGGCTCTATTTTTGACATAACAAGGTCGATCGAGTTGACTGTGTCGACTCAATTCTTGGGAGGGTTTAGGATCAATCTATGGATATTTATAACGCATTAATTTCATTTCTAAAGGAGGATAATTCAGTTATGCATCATTATTTCTCACAAATACACTTAGACAATCAGTATGATGTTTTATTGCTTAAGTTTTTTCCTTCAGGATATTGAGGGAAACACCCTCGATATCTAGTTTGTTGATATTCAGCTATACAACTAGCTAAATAACCTAAATAATTTATTTAGTATATAACACATGGTTAATTTGTGATCCCATACAACCCACATAAGTAGTGACAATGACCCTAGTGTCATCCTTGATAAACCTACCACCCCCTGTCTTACCTGGGTTATCTTTGGTAGGCTTGTCAAAATTTAACTTCAATCAACCTCTTGGGGGACACCATCATTTGGTTAAACTTCTATCAGGTTTTTGGCCTAGGATTAATACTTTGGAGTTATATTCCATTAGAGGAAGATGTAAATTTCAGCCTCTAAAGTAGTGGTTTCGTCATTTGGGAAAACAAACATGTAATTTTATGAAATAGTAGTGTTTTTTTCATTTGGGACAACCTTTTATGGAAAGTATTCTTAAGGTTCCCTTTTTATTTTCAAAGAGATAGGCATTTCTAGTTTTCCAAAATTTCCATAAGAAGTGGGGGAGGACCAAAAACCAAAAGAAGGATAGGGAAGGAAGTTTTCAAGGTGGTTTCCATTGCAAAATGAGATCTAGGATAGAATTGGGTTTGGATTAGACAACCTTAAATTTTTGAAGGAGGAGGTCTAACAATTTAGAGTGAAAATAACACTCTAAAAATAGATGGGAAATTGATTCCTCATTGGATTTGTAGACAATACATATATTAGGAATTTACATGCCATGCTTTAACTGGTTATCCACAATCAAAATTTTATCCTAGGCTGCTAGCCAAAAAAATATGTTGATCTTAAGGTTAAGATAATTGATCTAGAGATTTGTTTGGTAGATCCAATAATCATCTAATTAAAGATTAACAAGATAACTATATTTCATATTATAATAACTGTTGCCTTTAGCTTACCAAATGATCAAGTCATCTTTGGGGAAGATTTTTATATGCATTTGTTGGAGGATAGTGTTCAAAGCATGGATTTAGTGGACTTACTCATTATCTGACTCTAGGGTTAGAGTTTTCCACTTGGTGATACATTAGTCATCGTAAATTTCACTTAAGTTCATTGAGTGTTAATTGAGACCACCCATCCCTAGGTAAACCCTAAAACTATATTAGGGCCTGTTTAGACATTTTTCCATCTTTCATGTAGGCCACATGTATCCTTAAACACCTTAAAAATTAGTTTTAGACCCTCTTTTAGACATCTAATCCCTTGATGACTCAAGGTCTACCACTTAGACATTAGCACCATAGTTAGACACTAGCACCATAGCGCTAGTATCCTAGTTGTGAGTTATTACCCTTTTCCCTATTTTTAGACCTAGTAGATATATTTTCAAACCCAAAGGCACCTAGGGTCATCCTTATCCTATTTGAAACCCCACACAAACAATAAATAGGACTATAATAATCTATATCCCTCTTAAAATCAAAATAAATATATTTCTAATTTCAAGACTCACTCAAACCATCATTCATACAAGCTTCACTTACACCAACACTTAGGTGGGGAGATCTAAATAGGGATTGATCCCTCCTCAGATTATTGGTATGTAGGAAAATCTCATCATAGTGGGGTGTTGAGGATGTTTATCCTACCTAACTAAAATCACACTTTTGCAACTTGTGCCACTAAAATACCCTAACAACAAGTAAGTATAAGGTTTGCTCCTAAATCAACACAAAATAATGAACAAATAGTGTATCAAGACTCATCCACATGGGTACAATCATATCAAACATAATCCAAGGTGCACCTATAAGATCATAGAGTTATTTCACAAGGGATGCTCATACCAAAAATGGACACTAGCACCATAGTGTTATTTGTTAGGTGTGGACCCTAATTGTCTTCTAGAATCAGAGGTTAAAATTTTGATGTTATTTCAGCTAGGTTTGGATCCTATTCTTTGAGTCCCTTATGGAATGAGGGGTTGCAAGGGGGAACCCCCTTTGAAATCCCTAGAATCAAAATTTTCTAATAATTACTTTATTAAATTTGTAATTTTGTAGTCAATCTGGGCCATTGATTAAAAGTTTCCAAATCTGATAGTAGAGGTTATATTTAGATGTTTTTCACCCTAAAATATATTGATATATGTCTAAGATATATAATTATGATGTATTATAAAAATATTATACATAGATATGAGGCAGAGAAGGTAGAGAAGTGTAACATGGTTTGTTTTCTCCTTTGTATTATTGGAAATAATATAATGGACAAGTTTGGTAGATGTAGTCCATTTTAGGTGAACCACATTAAATCTGTGTCTCTATTGTGTTGTGTCTTTTACATTTTAAATCTATCTTTGTTTTATTATTATTGATCTATCTTCTATATTCCTAACATTATTGTCCAAGGTATGACACTATTATCTAAGAGGGTTTCTAACACTAAGATCCTGTTTGTGACATTTAAACCAACTTCCTCAACAATTTTTAGTATCTAAGTTATCCTTCTCAGTTAGTTTTTATCTAATTATTCATTTGTGTCTTTCATTTCTATTATTAAAATTATCATATTAGGTCAACTCTTTAAAAAATTAGTGGTTATATTTATTGCATATTTTATAGGTTGATTTATTATACTCATACCTTTTAACAACCTAGGGCTTAAACTCCATAAACCCTTCAAGTTAAATCATTTGGTGAACATAACTTATTTTGAACATATTAATTAAAACCCTAGTGTATTATTAGGGTTTCCATTATTATTTAAAAAATTGGCTCATTTTTCAATTTACAACCTTTTATCATGATTACCATGATAAATGCCATTTTCTATTTTTTTGTTACAAAGTTGTATGGTTTTTATTACATTCTTATTACCTACCATTTGTAGAAAGATGCACATCTATGTCACTCCTCTCATGGATCATGTTAGAACTCAACTTATTTTACACATTGGTCTACCTCACCTTGATCATTTTTGCATGGCTCACTTTGAGTTACCTCTAGTTACTACTTTATGATAAAGAGAACAAATGAGTAATTTTGTTCCACCTTCACCTAGACGAATTGATTACCTTCACTCACATCCTGCCTCTACTATCCACCCTCAAAAAATAGTAGATCTAGTGGTTTTTGGTGCTACTATATGGAATATGATGCATCCTCATCTTATACAGGAATAACATAATCCCACCATCCCTCCTTATATCCAAAACACTACAATATGACCTAAAAATCAACATAGAGCATTTGATATTGTAGATCAATTGAGAAATACACCAAGATTTCTATATTGGAATTATTCCAAAATACAACCATTTTCAGAGATATTATTTTTTAAACACTTAATCATACATCTTTTCCTTATGACATGGAGCTAAGTTATTTTTCATTTATCATGAACATTGTTAAGGACATTGAGGACATTATATCTTTTGCCAATGAGGATTTTCCCTCATAGTCAATTATTGAACAGAATCTACTACTTTTCATTTAGACACAAATAAAGACCACCACTATGAAATGAGTTTTAATTGATAGTGTTTCAAGACTTAACATATGTAACCTCACATTTATACAGACTATGGGGGTTGATATATCATCCATTCATAAGACATATAAGAACATTAACATATGTAGCCTCAACATTAGATGACCTTCTACTAGATCCACAATTTGATTATCAACATCCCATGTATGTGCTCTTAGGTGGGTAAATACATTACACTTAATTTATACGTTATCTCATTTATTTCTAGATTTTAATTGTAAATTGTTTCATTTTCATGTTGATTGTGCATAGCTTATATCTAGAAAATATAAAATAAATATAATATGTCAAAAACATAAAAACATTCAAATATTTTCTTAGAAAATATAAAGTATAGATTGTAAGCACGTCCATGTTTATATTTATTATACTTGTTAGGTAATACATATGTTGTCTATGTTAGTATACTAAATTTTAACATGCATACATGCTTCACTTGTTCTTTTTGAGTGTTCACAGATGCTTATAGGACCCAGATCCACCACATAGATCTAATTTTACTACTATATACCCACTAGGGCACATACATTTGTACTAAATTTGACACATTCACCCATGTGGGGCCATCCTATACATAGTTTTGATCATCATGTTATATATTTATATACTTTAGATCATAGATTTAACTTTTTTTATATCTTGATATTGATCATCCCACACTACATAGATTTTTTTGACTACTACTAATCTAAACTTAGTTTATGTACATCTTTGCTCTTATACATATTTGTTCAACATGTTCATGCACACTTGCATTTATATCTTTACTACTTTAGACTTTATTGTGTCTCTATGCTTCTACATTTATTTGAGGGAATTTGAATTTGCCATTCTTATATGGCTCTACATCACTTCCTTTCATTGTAAGTATGTTTTAGACATGTTCCCATCTCCTTGTGTGTGTCTTCTTGATTGTGTATGTGGACATTAGAACATGTCTTTCCATGTAGATCCATGAAAACTTTTTTGTTGTTTACTTATATGGACATTTGAACATGTCCTTGTATGTCTTATTTTCTTAGATTTAGTGACATGTGCTCATGTCCCTTGTATTGTGGACCCTTGGCCTAATTTATGTGCCTCTTGTATGTTATATGTATGATTTAATGTATGTGCCATGGCCTTGACACTTGTATCTTCCTTGTTACATAATCAAATTTTATATGCAATGAGGGACCTCATACATCTCCCCTTATTTCTTGGGTGCCTTGATGGACATCATGCCCCATCCCCTTAGGTAGTTTACATAGATTATTCTAAATAAATTATTCTTACACATGCTTACATTATTATATCTATCTTGACATCCTTGCGAATGTTAGATATAATATACATCATAAATTAGCAACTTATGCTTATAAGATATTACATTTTAATGTCATATATACACATTATATTGGTTCATTACGTAGATATCATATATACTCAAGGTAATACATATCATGTAGAGATTTTCCTTTTGAGGATAGTTCTTACATAGGTTCAACTTCTACCCTCAAAAGAAGGGAAGTCATGGAGGTTTTGTCATAGAGATCAATCCATCTGAATGCACTTAGAGTATAATTTCCAACCCACAAAGACAAAACGCATAGCTTAGTTTTAGGAAAACAAAGTGGGAAATAGTTAGACAAAGATCAGAGTCAGTTTGGTAAAATAAAATAGTTGAACACTAGAACTAAAAGTGAACACTAGTGAAATAGTGCTACTACCCAAGGTATGACACTACTAACTAGTAACCTCAAAAATAGGAAAATCCAAATTTGGCATAAAAGTAAAATAGGTATAATCTATGTTTGCACATATTCAGTTCTAAATTATTAGTTTTTACTCATTTTTACCCAAAATAATCCCAGTTTACTCATATTGGGGAATAATAAATGACATGATCACTCCTATTTCAGTTTTAGATACTTAGATACAAATTATTACAACTCAATCTACAATTCATATGCTCAGATATTATATTTAGGGGCATGTGCATGGCACATTATTTCTATGTGTTCTCTTTTGTGATATTTGATTAGATGGAATGGAAAAATCCATGTCATTCTCTACAATTTTAATCTAGACACCATTTCACCAATTTATATAAGATTTTATTCCTTACTCCATCTGTAGTGGTTAGTATTACTGATTAATCCCTAAGATACATACCCAAGTATTCAAGGGGGTCTTAAGCCAATTTTCATTCTAGTGTTCTAAAGTGGCCACAAAGTTGTTACATATAATTTTAGTTATAATCATATAGCTTTAATTACATTACGTAATTCAATTACAGATTCATCTACTACACATGGATAGGTAATGATGGAGTCATGGTCTATTTGAGTTATTGAGCCATTTACATAAGAGTGTTGGACAAACCATTAGTTCAATCCAAGTTATTCATAGTTCATGATCCATAGAATAGGTCTAGTAAATTAAGGATTCAAAATTGAACTAAGGTATTTAGTCACCCATACATGGGGATTGGGAAATTTATTAATCTTAGTCCATTTTTTTCATTGATTGATCACTAACTACACACATAAGATGTCACAAGGTTTTTGCATTGGTTCACATCCCCATTGAGGTTTATTCATTGCTTTTATCTCTCTTATCTTTTTACTTAGTTTAATATTTACTTTTGATATCTCTTAAGTAAGAAATGGTCTATGGACATTTTACTTGCAAGACACACAATATATCACACTTCACATACTAAAATCTAGATTTATGAGCTTCACCTATTAAGTAAGTCCAATTACATTTTTTTAATCCTAATCATTTCACTTTGTTGCATTTATAAAATAAAAGAGAGAAAATGTAGTCATCTAAAACGTCACTTGAACACAATGATTGTTACTTGAGACCACCCATCCCTAGCTTAACCATAGACCTATATTAGGGACTATTTGGACATTTATATAGATTTTATGTGGGACACATGCATCCTTAAAAACCTTTAAGAATAATCTTAGACCCTCCCTTAGGCATCTGGGCCCTTAGTGCCTCAGGTTCTGCCACCTAGATATTAGTGCCATATTTGGACACTATCACCACATTGTTAATGTCTTAGTTGGGTGCTATTTTTATTTTCCATCTTTTTAGCCCTAACGTATATCTTTTCAATCCCATAAACACCTAGGGTTGGACTAGACCTATTTTAAATCCTTCATATATATATATATAAATATAAATATATATATTAGCCATTATTCACTAGATAGAAGTCAAATGTATATACACAAATAAACTCAAAATAAGCTGTGCACAAATAATTTTATTAAAACCTATTCTACCCTACTTCAGCATAGAGTCATCTACAACCATCCTAAGCTTAGAATACATATATTTTTAGTCTCAAATCTCCTTCAAATCATTAAAACTAGAATTTATACTAGTTTCACTTGTACTTTCACCATCACTTTAGTGGGGATAACTACATCAAGCTTGATCCTTCCTCAGAGTATACGTATGTAGGCAACTCTCATCACAGTGGGTTGTTGAGGATGTCCAACCTGCCAATCTAATATCACACTTTTACTACTTATGCGAATCAAATACCCTAAAAACATATAAGTCTATGATTTACTCCTAAATCAGCTCAAAATAGTGCAAAAATAATGAATTAGGTCTCATCCACATAGGTACATGTATATCAAACCTAGCTAGAGGTACACCTAAAAGATCATAGAGTTCTTACACAAAGGACACTAGCACCATAATGCTATTATCTAAGGTATGGTACTATTATCCATGAGGGTTTATAACATTTGGATCCTATTTGTGACATCCCGATTAGTTTCCACACATGTTTTCAGCCTCCATGTCATCTGTCTTAGTCAATTTCTAGTTAAAAATTAATTTGTGTCATTCATTGCTATTATTAAAAATATCAGATTAGGTCAACTCTTTCATAAATCAGTGGCTATATTTGTTAAATATTTTATACCCTAATTAACTGCACTCATGCACTGTAACAACCTAAAGCTTAAACACCATAAACTCTTAAAAGTTAAATCCGATATCATCTACACTAAACCAATAATCCTTGGTCTTTGAGCCTATATAGGGCTTTAGGGTTTTTCTAAGATCATTATATGGGGTGTTCGAATCTAAAGGTGATTGAGAGAGCCATGGGTCATCTCAAAACTCAATTTTATCCCCATTCCCAACCTTTCATCTGCTACCTTCCCATAAGAGACTCTTACTATTCGATATGGCCTTCTAGAAGGTACATCCATCATTATGTCCTTCCTCCTAGAGAATGCTATCTACTTCTCTACCATCCAAATAATTTTATTTTATTATCTAGGTCCAATGGTTCTCTATTAATTTCCATCTGAATTTTTGTATGAGAGCTTGGTTCATGCTTTTGACCTGCTTAAGCCCAAAACCCTTGTTGGCTTTGGGGAGAGAGGATTTCTCCCATGCCATAAGAGCGAATTTTAATCTATCCTCTGATCCTCTCCATAGGAAATTATGTCATATTTGTTCTCTTTTATTTTCTATTTTGCTAGGGATACTATTGTTTTTTATACAACACACCCCATTTTCAATTTGAAAATGGGGACCCTATTTTTTCTTTAGGAGTCTAGTCTTGTACCTTTTCAGAGTTCATTGTGGTTGTTGGTTCGAATACATATTTTTAACAATCTACTAAATTAATAGTTACAAATGACTAAACGAATTTTTTTAATGTCTTTTTATTTTTTCTATTCAATCTAAGCTGTTATCTAGAAATGAGTTAGTTTCAATACTTAAGTTTTCATAAATTTATAAGTATTAGTCTATTATTTTGTTTGTGTTTTGCAACACATTTTACGACTATCATCATACTAAAATTTTAAAATTGAATAAGAATATGACAATTGATAGGGTAGATAAATTTATGTGGTCGAAATTGATGTGGGTCGAAGGAAGTTTCAAAGGTTAAATTAATGTGACATTCAATATTACCAATTTTACATTATTGAGTACGAGGCATGCAAAACAGCGCACTATTCTTAATATCATTCTTTCATGTATTATGCTTTCAAATCATTCTCGTGCTCAATTTGTTAAATGGAATGTACCATATTCCGCAGAGTCGTCATTTCGACTTCGGAAGCATTTCATTTTTTTTCTTCTACGTCATTATTATTAATTTTCTTCTGCGAAACAAGGGAAAAAATAAAGTATAAATGCCACGTTTAACTTGTTGAGCTGATATTAACCGAAGAATGTTAGCCTGCGTGTAGGGAGCACTAAGAATGTGATCTCAATTGGATGACTGAGAATATGATTGTATTCAATGTATGCTTCTATATATTCAATCTGCTATATAAAGGTATGCTTCAATGTAATCAATTTGTATATGTTTTGATCATAATTTATATTGATTTTGGAGAACAATTCTTACTCAGTACCTTGTATGTTTGTTATATAATTTCAGCGAGATTGTAAAACATGTCAAATAGTTGCCTTGAAACGCCGTGTGAGCTATGCAAATAAAAGTGACGATTTGAAACACGCTATCAGACAAAACGAGTAAATTTATATTTTGTTATTCGTGGTATCTTAGGAATTGCAGGAATTGAGAAGTGGCATTGTAAGACGCGTCGAATAGTTCCATTAAAACGCCGTGGGAGCTACTCAAATAAAAGTGACGATTTCAAACGAAATATCACTCACAATATCGGTGGATTGTGTTTTGTGAAAGTAAATTTATGTTTTGTTGTAGTGGTACCTTAGGAGGAATTGGCAAGTAAACATTATTATTGTAATAGTTTAGAAACACATATATATTACCAAGTAATTATTTTATTTATTTATTTATTATTTTGTGGAAAATATTTTAATAAAGATGTTATATTGGAGTAAGATTTAAGGAGGTATGGATGTCTCTTCCTTTAAAATTATTTAGTGTTAGTATTTAGTTTGTTCCTTTTGGTATGTTCGAAGAGTATATTTAACTAGAAGATAAACAATCACCAAATCATGTATTTACTAATCAAGAAAACCAATAAGATTGAAATTTAATGGCTCATACAAAAATTGAGGTAAAAAATAAAACCAATAAAATTCTAATTAATATTAAAATTAAAAGCACACACCACAACCATAAAGAGCAATGGAATGATAGTTTTGAGGTAAGTTCATGTACTACAGTGTGTGACAATGCCGTATTTAATCTAATATGGAAGCTAATAACTAGTCAAGGAGAACCAAATACAATAGTAGCCAACTGAGTAGGAAAGGATAGCCTCACAAAGATTCTAGCAATCAGTTATATTATTGTCCAAGGATAACATACGTAATAATTCATTCCTTAGCTACGTTAGCCACCATAAGGGAGGAAGACCAAAGAATTTTGCTTCATATTGGTCAACAACCTAGTTAGTAAGTGCATCTACAACTTTACCAAAACACAGAGGAGTATGCCGATAAATAACCTTGAAAACTTTCTCTTGAATCAATTTAATTTTGTAGGGAATTCTACAAAATTTATAATCCTTGGAGATGTTATAACTAGTATTTGAAAGTAGCTTAATCCAAAACTTAGTTTCAGATTCCAACTCAATGTTCTTCTATCCAACCTACTAGACAGTCTTAAGACCTTTCACAATAGCTTGCCTTTCAGCTAATTTTTTGGAAGTAATATCAATTTTGGTAGAAATAAACAATAAAATTATCCAAATCCCTGCCAATACCTTTAATATTGACATAAATAGGATTTCCCATTGAAGTGCCATTTATATGTTTTCTATTTATCCTAAAAAACAATTTAATCTATCTAGATAATCATGTTAGACCCTTGGATTTATCCTAGTCTTCTAATCTCATGACCCTTAAAAACACTTTTAGACCCTTTGATGAGATCATGGATTCCAAGTTCACTCTTTATATTTGTATTTATTTCTATATATGTGTTTTTAGTATGTAATTATGGAGTCTTAGTTTATCTGTTTTGATTACGGGGTATGGGATGGATGAACATAAACCACATGTAACTTAGAATACCCTTATAACATTTATTAAAACACAAACCACTTGCAACCAAGAATAGCCTAATAAAGCTTATATAAAATTCTAAAGAAAATTTCCAAAGACATAAGTTCATTTAACAATCTAGTCATAATATTAACTAAAATTTCCATGGATTTTTTTAGACTAATAACATGAACTATCTTGAAAGCCTTGAATTCTATCTAATACAATTTTATTCCATACAACCAATTTTAAAATTTTATTTTAATCTCTGACAAATATTTCATTGTCTAACCAAAAAATGGATTAACACAATAAACTTAATCTTTCACATGGGGATATGAATAAATTACATTAATAAAAATAGCCTCTCTGGACTCACAAAAACCATCAATTTGTGTGTTAATGGACTCAGTTAGTGTGCAAAAATAGAGAAATGTCTACAAGTTTTAACTTATCAAACTATAAATACTTTACATTCCATAGCTAACAAAGTATATTATACATGGCATGGGAAAATAAAGTATGGATGTGGATATAAAATAAATGGAATTGGATCCCATGATATGCCCCCTAGAAACTATGCACTTGCCCTAGCTTATATTAGACACTTTTGTATCAAAACGGTAATGCTAAACAAATTATAAGTTCAAGTGAATCACTCCATATATATGTTTTGTGATAGAACATCTAAACAAAAAGACAACTTTTGTTTTGAATATGAGATGGATATAAAACTCCAACTACCATCATATTCATACCCATTTTAATTCCTTCTCCTATATACCTCTCACAATGATTGAATGTGTGATTATACACATGTACACATATTTTAGCTATTATATTTTACATAATATCTTGTACAATAAAATGAAAGTGAATATAAAAATTAAATAAAGTAACCCAATATTTAGGTTTGGTGTATGGAACTATGATTACAAATAAATATAAGAATGCCATTTTTCATAAAATATATTTATATATTTGAACATTGAAATTTATTTTCTCTTATTAAGGTTCATATGAAATACAATGCATGTTCTCCTCCTTGACCATATGATCACCCATTGTGAAAAGCATAATGGTACATTAACATATAATTACATTTGATGATAGTGTGATTTTTGAAGATGACTTAGATTTAAATTCATTATTATTACAAGTTTATGTTTCTTCACTACCTATTCATAATGCCATGGTAGACAATGATTCCAATAGAAATACTTGCACAATGATGCATATACAAAAAATTGGATACACACATAGGTATTCAATAGATAAATAAATATCAATTTTGGACACATTATTTTTCCAACTTGATTTCCACCATATTTGGTTATTAAACCTATTTAGGTTCATTCTAGGTAGTTAGTTATATAACTTGCTCATGTTCTTCATTATAGACAGTTAATATGAGCATATTTGACTTTCATATATGACTACTAATTTAGTGACCATTACTTCAAAGAGTTATCAAGATTCTAAACAATGATTATTTACTCCACATACCTAAATGAAATTGTTGATAGTCCAACATGTTCTATATTAGACACAAGCAAAAGTTTTTCCTACCATATAATAGATTTGACAAAATAATATGCAAACTAGACTTTTCATCATAAAAAATATCCTATGAGTGATGATGATGTCAAATAGGTTATTTTATAGTATGATATCATTTTTAGATTTAGATTCATATTTTGATAGAGTTATATGTGACAATAATCACTCATAAAATATGACCCTTCCCTATTTTTGATACAAGATCTTTACATTGCCATACCACAGATTATTTAATTGGATAGTATCTCATTTAATTAAATATTTTCAAAAATATTATTAAAAAAATAAAAATAAAAAATTAGGAATTAGGTGTGATGTGTTTTGTAGTTTACATTATTTGTAATTTTTAAAGTAAAAATAGGGATTACAAAAAATACATAAAATCTAATTTAGATAGACAATTGTGTAGAATAGATACCAAGTAAATAAGCATTAACTCATTTATTTGTAAACATATTAATAACTATGGGGGTTATTAAAAGATAAAAAATGGGAATGAACACTTATATGTAATTTTAATACACAAATCTATAGACAATCATGATTGACTGTGAAACTGGCTGGTATACCTTCTAATTTATAGGTTTGAATATTTGATTGATTTGGAAGTGGTGAACATATTTGGATAACCATGGCTTCCATCCTTGTACAACATGTCCAACCTTGTTTGGGTTGAATATGAAATGGATCTACGAATTATGAAAATATGTGAAGTTGTTAATAAATGGTTTCTATTCTATTATATATATCAAAAAACATATCATGATTTGTATTTTTCCTTATCTTCCTTTTGAAATCCCTATAAAGTTACACACCAACCAAATGGAAATCAACTAGAAAAGTGTGGGATATAAGGTTAAAGAAATATCCAAGATAGCCTCAGAAAACCATTCATAATTTAATGTTGCCTACATAGTCCTAAAATTAGACTTTAGGCGAATGTAGTTCTCCCTCAATTGTGTATGTCACTAGATCATATACAATGTAAATCTAAAATATCTATACCTACACCATCCTCTTGGTCCAATCATGAAAGGTAGATGTAGTAATATAAAAATTTGATAAAATTTATGTTCTAAGCTTTCTGCATTATTCTTCTCTTTTAATTTTTGTTACTAGGTAGATAAGTGATAGATGTAAAATAACTCTAAGGACTCCATATATATATGACTACGAAATTGAAATTTTAAAATTTTTTAGCATGTAAACCAACTAAAAGGGGATAAATCAGTAATAAAAAGAGACCCAAACTAAATGTGTCCCAAAACAAGGACTGAACTAAATGTTAGGACAATATCACTTGTTACAGATAATGATGTAGGGCATGATATTACAAAAGGAGTAGTATTGTCCGAAAATTAAAAGTTAGTAAGATAAATAGTGTAAATAGACCAGGGATACTTGTGGAATAATAATAATTATTGGGAAAAATAATAATTTTAAAAATGAAATGAAAACATCAATGTGATAGATCAAAATTAATTGATATAGGACTAATACAATGTGAAAAAATAAATTTTTAATTCTACATCAAGGGTCTATAATGTAAATTCACAAAAAAACATAGTAGTTATATTTACTTGACCAAATTTGGGTGTATACATCCTACTCGCACCCTTCCCCCTCCCCCAATTATTCTATTAATGTAATAAATCAAAGTATTATAGTAAAAGGAAGAAAGTAATACTTGAGCTTACATGTGTTACATATTCTTCATTTCAAGTTGGGATGGCATGGGACAAATGTAATCAATCCATGTGGAGATAAGATGATATATAAGATTTTTTTATTATTCGATAAAGAATTAAACAAGATTGTGAGTGATGTCTATTAAGATAAAATTTGATATGGAGTCCATGTGTATAATTTGAGTAAAACACTATGATATGAAGAGGTAAGTTGAGATTGCCCTCAATCTTTAATATTTAGATATGTGCCTAGAAGTCATAACATTGTTTAATTCTATCCCCACACAACTGAATATATTATCTATTGGTGTAAATATTGGTTGACAAAAATGAATCAACCATTGTAGATGACTATTATATTTGTTCAAGTGCAAAGCTAGTGAGAAATCTAGTGAAAATTGGAGTATATAAAAATTCAAACTGAATATGGCGTGTATAACATAAACAATTACATGAATCATCATCACTCTTTCCGTATAAACTATTGAGAAAACTATGATATGATACCATGTGTCATTCACGTGCCCCTATTATCATAAAATGTGTAAATCCTAAGACCAACTATGCAAAATGTTAGTTAATTATTTGTATATATATTAATATCTCATATTTATTATTATATTGTGTTTGTTCTATCCATAATTTGATCCTATTTTTAATAATTTTGTTAATTTTTGAGTGAGACATCATCTTTTATGGGTCATTTTTTTTGAACCTCCACGAAATTATTAAAAATTTTGTAGTATTTTCATCCAATATCATATTATAAATAATGGTGTTGTCCAAACTTTCTATGATTCAAAAAATAATAATGTATTTTAGAAATTATTATACCTAGAATCATGTTTTTTTGTTTATAATGTAAAATTTTCATATTTTTCTTGTTGTAGGAGGAAATATGTTGTAGAGATTTTTAATGTGTTAGGATGATGGATACTATTAACACATTACCTATATCACATGATGAGAGGACTATAATTGAGAGGGTACATATTAGTTATATGGGGTGGTTAAAACTAATTTTTATGATGTGTTTATTGTGATGCATTGGCTGACAAGTGAGATGCCAACACTTGCACTTTTTGCTTACCTATCAAGGAGATGACAATGACACTTGGGGTTCTGTGATAGATTCCTATATTTATAGTCACTAGGACTAGGTTCATATTATAGGTTGCTATTGGGTCATGACCTAAGGATTACATACATATCTATAGGAATAACCACTTACTAATATAGAATTCTTATTTTTTAAATTCCCATGTGCACTTAAAAGCTTCATCTTACACACAAAATTTTTTACAACATCAATTTATCTAGCTTATTGATTGTTATGAGATGATTTAGCTTATAGTTTTATAGGGGAATATGGAGAAAATAATATTTATCAATATAAATTTGAAATAATATTGAAATAATATTTTTTAATATATTTAAATATACATAATTTTGGTAACAAAATTATAATTATATAAAATTTATTTCATCTATAATATATTAATCAAATTAATTATTTTTTTGGTAATTAATTAGATAGTGGTAGTGCAAACTATCAATAAAAGTGCCTAATAATAAATATGATATCCTTTTCATTATCATAGGGGATGCGACAGTTTATTTTTAATACATATTTGGCCATCACATCATAATTTTTATTTTTACTTAGAAAAGGTAGTAAAAATTTATAATATCATGGGATTACAATGGAGTATAAAGTATATTTATTATTCTATTTAAGTGTGATGCAATAGTGAAAATATATTAAGTCCATTTAACACTAATAATTAAACCCTGTAATGGATTTATACCTTAAATTTTATGTCTATTTGACTATCATAGGGTGTTTAATACCTTATATTAAATATCTTTTTCACTTTTATATGATATTTTCTCTTCTTTCTCCAAGGGTTGCTCGTAAAATTATGGTATCTTGGGCATATATGATAGATTGTAGAGCCATTTTATTTTATTAAATATATTTTAAATCCCAACATATCAGTTCTCCTAGAGTGATTGCATCTATCACTATCTAATAAAACATTTGTGCAAAATATAATAAAAATTACGTAAAGGATGCATAACGTAAGTATCTCTAGAGCGAGATAAATTAAGAAAGTTAAATGAACATGTTTTTTTAATAGGTAATTTAGTTTTTTTTTAATGTGGATATATGATCCACCTTACATTACTTCATATTATAAAAAGGTGAGACAAGGATGAATACAAAGGTCTTGCCAAGATCATAGTCTTCACATTGCACTAAATTTGGGCCTAGATAATTAGTATTACCAATATTCATTCTTCCCTTTTTAAATGATATTTATTATGAATTATATATTTTTATATGATAATCCATTTTTAATGGAAACAATTTAATTTTTCCTCATGTTATGAGAAGGATCGATAAATATTAAGGATTATTTGCATTACATACTATGTTTGTATATATTTTTATATGTAAAAACCAAAAACATTACAAGTTTAGGACTCTTTGTTCCATTTATATAAAATATATAATGGATTATTCTAAGAGAACCATTGACCATGGTGAACCTGACCTACAATTTTAATGAAAACATCATCTTGTATCCTTTTTATTGAAGAAGTTTTATCTTTAATTAGTCGTTATCAGGATCTCCAACATTTATTTTATATTTATGTTATGTATTGCTTCTCATAATCAACATATTTAATGATTTAAATGTTTCAATATTATGTTTTCAATAAAAACAATTGTTTTTAACTAACTTAATAACTTTAAAGAGAGTTTTTATTTAAAATACAACTACCCATCCATTCGAGACATCAAAAATTTCTACTCTTAAAATTTTTTATCATCATTTTCTATATTTAATATAAGATTTTAAAAGGTTACATGGCCTATATAGGATATTTTTAAAGGAAAATTATGTGTAATTTAATTATAATAATTTTGAAGGTTTGACAAAGGGTAAAACCATGTGATGTTCAACATACATTTATATATAATATAGTGGAGGGAGATGTCTCGGATAGCCTATGAGAGTAATAAACATTACACTATATAAATCATTTATATGCTATGAAAGCATTCTCACAAATGTTGATAATTATGTGACCATACCTTTTTCCCTATGAAACTAATGCATTGAATATATTGGAAATGTTTTTATTTTTATTTAAATTATTTTACCTTCAAATAGTTTTATTTTTGTAAATAGGCAAGAGAGAGCATGAATGATTTTTTTAAGCATTAATATTAAATTTTACAATATATATTGGTGTAGGTAATAAACATGGAAAATTATTATGATTTTATTTTAAATTAAATACAATTATTATTTTTTGATAAGGTATGCTTTCCCTGTATAAGTAGAGACCTAAACTATATTTCTCAAAAAAAAAATTTGGATGATGTTGATCATTATGGTGTATACTAATATCGAATAAAATATTTTATTCTATGAATAATGTTCCTAAAGTTGATAGACTAAAATAATGGGATTCATAAATTTGTCAGGTTTCTTGATTTAGATGATTAAATAAAGTGTTTACTTTTTACAAGGAATATCAAATATTACTATCATTGTAGTTCTGATGTATATCAAAGTCACAATGACAAAACATATCAGTCTTATTAAACTAAATATCATTGATGGGGTATAGCTACAAAAAAAAAATTCCATTTATCAATTTGTTTCAAATTGTGGTGAACAACTTCATTATCTAAAACTTTTTCATATTAAAACAATTTTCTAAGTCTTTTAGGAGTTGTAGGGTCAATATGCTATAGGTGGAAGGAATTTTTTTGTGATTTATTAGTTTACCACTATTTTCTATGAAGAATAGGTATTATATATATTAATGATGTTATATCTTTATTTGTACAAAATATATTAATTTTAATAATATAAAAATACATAATCACTATAATTTCTTGAAATAATTGCAAAGAATGTGAAGAAGATAGAAATAATAACTAGCACATTTTTTGTCCTTTTTCACAAGAACATTTTTTTTCATGTGAGCATTCATTATTAACTCTATATTTTATATTAGATACAATGAGGTATTTCAATCCATGTATTAATAAATGAAGGATGAAATAGAAAGTGAGTTGTATGCACTAAAGAGGACATGATGTAGAATATGCTTGCCAATATTTAATGAAACAAGTTATTAGTTGTAGAAAATTTGTAGGTGTGTTTTTTAAAAGATTTTAAACATCTTACACACTGATGTCATCATAAATATTTATTATGATTTAATAAATATTGATTATATATTCTTGAAATAATTTTAAATAACATGAGGAAGATCAAAATAATAGCTAGCATATTTTTTTT
>JARHVA010001634.1:992500-995000 GCA_037957365.1 Torreya grandis | reverse complement strand
CATTTCCTAAGACCTCAACTAGCTCACATGCACTAATGCCAAGTTTGACTAGACACATGTGTGACAATACAATTTTGAATCAATCTTCAATGCTTATATGTTGTGCCTATTCTTAAAATTCCTAAAATTACATAAACTTTCAAAATACACACAGATGCATTTGCCTACACACTTGTTACAATGCTCATGTAGTATGTACATTCTATCGCATACCACTCTGAGGCATTTAGTGACATAGTCTCAAGGTATTCCACCTATTATAAGGAATTATATGATATTTTGAAAGAAATTAAGAAGTGGTGACACTACATTATCATGAAGGAAATAATTGGTCATTCAGACCATAAATCACTTTAGTTCTTATAATCACAGAATAAGATGGAAAATGTGTGCCGCATTAAATGGATGAGTTCCTTGCGATAGTTCAATATCATAATCAAATACAAGAAAGGGAAAGACATTAAGGTCATATATTTTAGTATATAACTATTGGTTCATACACTCATCACAGTGATGGACACACACAACCATAATTATATAGATAGGGTTCCTCTCTACTCATATAATAGTACTTCATAGTAATTAATGTCATCCTTACACAATGTACATAAGTTTAAGAGTTTTATCTGTCTATTCAACTTATCTATAAGCTCAAATATATATATTTTCCAATTATTGTACCTTTTCAAGGATTAATCTAGGAGATGCACTAGGCCAAAGCCTTGGGACACTTCAGTGTGACAAATAACCTAGTCATATTCTAGTCACACTTCTACTTGATGCATATGTGCATAGATGTGGAGTGTCATATCAAGTATTGCATTATTTATTTAATCACTAAACCCCAAAACAAGAAGTTGAGACTTTACACACATCTACTAGATCCATCCAGACCATGGGAATCTATCAACATGTATTTAATGATTAGATTTCATGTGACAAGATGAGAACATGATGGTATGTTATTTGTAGTGGTTCATTTTTCTAGGATGGCCATCATGGATGCATACATAAAAGACATTAACAAATTTGACACTGTGTACACATTCTTCAACCATAATTGTGTTCATTTTGGATTACACCCATCTATTATCTTTGACAATGATCCATGCTTTATGAGTCCTTTTTGGAAATAATTATGAGAATTGATGGGTACACAAATGGATAGGCTGACATATTTTGATACTCATAAATATGGGAAAAATGAAGTGGTCAATTGAACAATTTTTCATCTTTTTAAAAATTTGTAAATGTGCACATACTTGCACCTAGGATGATAATATTTTGTACATTTAACATGATTACAATAGGGATCTTCACAACTTTTCTAACCACAGCCCATTATAGACATGTTTTGGGTTTCAACCTTCAGAACCTATAGACATCTCCTACCATGAACCATCAGGAAATGAGTCACATGTACATGAATGAGAAGTAAATAAATCTAAAATGTTTTTGTGTCACATCTAGTCTATTCATTAGCATGTTTACTAAAATCTCTCTCACACTCAAAATAAAAGTAATAAAGACCATGATGAACATCACAAACCTCATACATTATGATTTGGAAATAAACTCTAGTTACAACTTTGGAAGGAACACTTCATAGGCCCACACCAAAAGATCAGGCCTCTACACTATGGTCCTTACACCATTTTGCATGCAGCTAGTGAAAATGCCTTCATTCTTAATCTACCTTAGTACTTGGGCATACAACTAGTCTTAAACATGTAGCTTCTCAATCTTTATACTCCACTACTTCCTGAGCCATCAATGACAATATCCTTCTGACTTGGATCCTACACACTTGCTTC
The DNA here is from genome assembly GCA_037957365.1 of Torreya grandis. Classification (NCBI taxonomy): domain Eukaryota; kingdom Viridiplantae; phylum Streptophyta; class Pinopsida; order Cupressales; family Taxaceae; genus Torreya; species Torreya grandis. Next base: position 993,186 of record JARHVA010001634.1, on the reverse strand, counting down.
TTGTAGAGAATGATCAGATCATCAAATTGATAGACATATTCACTCTCCATGTCACACATTTAATTTTATGAGAGGTTATTATTGTGAAGTATTCTAATCAATACAAGTGGTTCAATTCCTAAAAAATTCAAGTGAAATTTTTTTAATGGCACACCAACATAATAAATACCATTGCTCTTCAAGAAAAGGTCAAGGATCCATGTAAAATTTCCATGTAGTTTATCTTAATAATTATTTGATATTTTGTGTAAGATATGCACATATCACCCAATATTATACACTCCTTGTTTGAATTCAAATTAAAGTCATATTCATAAGTCCTATGTCATATTTCATACTTCTATGCACTAACCCCTACACACTCCACACTATGCACTCATTCATGTGCATTTTGTAACTCATAGTCCTATATGTTACATATGTCTTATGTTAAGATCACTTAATTTTTTGACTTTTTTTATATGAATTTTAATACACATTTAAATTATATGATACAACTCATAGACCTATATATCTCACCCGCTCGTTCACCACACAAGTTTCATGTTGTCTCACCAGCTTTTTTACACTTTAAAACTCGTAAAACCATGCAAATCATAGTCCCACACTGAATCTCATAGTTTCACATGAATATATGAAAATTGGAATCCATAACACATCCACATGTTTCCTTACCTTAGACACAT
>JARHVA010001634.1:922500-987500 GCA_037957365.1 Torreya grandis | reverse complement strand
CACCCAAGGTTTCATAATTCATATTTGGTTTTGTATCCTCATCTATAATAAATCCATTATATTTAATGGTGATTATGAATTTTATTGATTTATTTGTGTAGTCTTGACCTCTATTTTAATTATTCTATAATTATTGTGTATCAATATATCTTTTTCCAAACATATCTTTCTCACTAAATTCCATAACTTGGCCATGTTGTAGCTTGTATATGATTTCCCACTCATGTTCCACTATGTTTTTTTGAACAAGTTGATTATCCTCATTTTTGGTATCACTATGACTTTCAACATCTTCTATAATTATTCTTATCTCCACATGTCAATATTTATAATTGAATGAGTCCCAATTTATTATCATTTCTTCATTATCAATTCTAATATCTTTTTGTATATCATGAAATGACTTATTAAGTAATAAGTTATACAAATACAAATCAATCCATTTATCTGATTCACATGCAAAAATGAAGTAAAAACTTAAAAATACTCTCACTATAGTTACAATACTCCTCTTCTCCCATTTTTTTTTAATCTTTTTACCACCTTGGATTATATGTCCAAGATCTATATGACTCAATAAGTTATCTGATTTTTAATGAAAAAGACCTATCTTATATCCATAAATGAAAGAAAATGTGTACTCTTCATGATAATATTTTTCATTCTTGTCTATAGGTTTAAACAAATGGTGTGAAACATTCAAGCTCACCAATACTCTATTACTCTCTACTAATGGAAGCTCTAACAACATGTGACCTGTTTCTTATGCCGTAATGTTTTTTTCAAAAATTGTCTTAGTTAGAAGTATTCTATATGATTTTCTTACTAATTCATCAGGTTTTTCAATGTTTTCAAGCCACATCAACATTTGATGATAAGTTTCAAAAATGTTCTATGATTTTTTTGCATACTTAGTAATGTATTTGACCACAATGTGTTTGAATAGAATAAGTTGCCAATATACATTTACTCTCCATCATTGTAATATATAGTGATTGTGATATATTGACTCAATCATTAATTATTGCAATCTCAATTTTTTTTATCTCTTGTATTTATGTCTTCCTATACTTTTGATCCATTGAGATTCAATGGCCATGATCAACCATACCTAGAAGAAATAATAACTCAATTGTTTATTATTTTACAAATATTATGAATAATTTTTATACAACTATTTATTGATTGAAAATCTTACCTACAAACCATATTTCCTCTTTTCTTGTATAGGCAAGCACCCTCTCTACACATTATATGTCATTATACATAATTAAGTACATCTTCATAATTGTGATCCATATCCACATATGTAAGTTGTATTTTATTTTGAATAGATGGATGCTGGGTAAAATTTTGACATGCCTAGAATTAATTATCTATAACAATTTTCTAGTTACATTGACAAATATAGATATTGCATATAACATAGATTACATGATGATTGGTAACATACTTGTTTGTTTTGTTGGCATGGATCTCCCTGATAATTCCAAGCATGAATAACATAATAGAAGTAATTATCCTTAGTTTTTCATTCAAAATAATTTTTCCAATCAAGGTTATCCATATTTGGTACTCTGCCTAACCATATGAATCCATGCATATGTGGTGAACCTCTATGTTGCCATTCATATCTAGACTAGCAACATTTTACTTTTATTCCTTTTTGCAATATCTTCATATGAAAAATTAAATGTTGCAAGTGCATATAATGTGCCACTATATGAGTATAATCAATAATATTCTATCTTCACCAATTTTAGGCTTTTCATGGATTTTTTGGTGGGGTTCTTGGCATTAGTGTATGTAGATTAGGCCAATACATGTCAGTTTCACCCAATGTGAAGAAAATTGTAACTGATCCAATTTGATGCACCATGTCCATTAATTGACCATGCCATTTTCCCTGATATGATCTTATACACCTTAGTGAGGTTACAAATTACATCAAATAATGTACTAGATGAGAATGGCGTACATTATCCCTATGCTCACATAACTCAATAATAGTGGTTGGCATCTCATGAAGGCTTTTTTCATGAACATTGCACTTAAATTTTGTGCATGATATTTCATGATCATGTTCATCATGTATTATCTAAATCATGGATGTCAACCAAAATAGTCATCCCTATATTAAAATAGATGTTTAACAAATTCAGGTATATATCCTCATTTCAAACATGGTTCCATCCAATCACATCTTCCATTAGGAAATGATGTTATAAATGTTATATTAAGTAATCATATTGTGACATACTCATTTATATTATATTCTCCAATTCCTAAGAAATCAATCAATGATATAGGATAAAAATTAGGGTTATTTACCCATGCATGGATTAATTTCATCTCTCTTGTTGCATTAGGAGGTTTTGAGGCCATTGAAGTTGTATAATCAATGATATTTATTTCATCCACATCCATTGGTGACCCAAAAGTACAACTTCATTTTCATCATAATAAAATTTCATATGGACAAACTTCAACTTGTTAAAGATATTTTCATTAGAGTTAGTGTAAGATCATTTTCATAAATTTGAAAATCAAAATAAAACATGTCATGTTCAATTTTATATATTAGTTCCTTATATAATTTTTCTCCACTTACAGTAAAGTTCTAATATTTTCCACGTTGATCACTTTGTCAAACTATAATCACTGGAAAATATTTTATTTGTTGTTGTAAAACCTTAGTAATTTATTTTACTTCTTGTATAAAATTAATTGTATGTCGTTTATATTTATAATGGCCTCTTGTTACATGTTTCACTTGTAGGATTACATTGACATGAGTTATTAACATTTCTTCAATTTGTGTTAAGTTTTCAAGTTACGATGGTTATGGTCTAGGATCATTATTAACTGATTATGAAAAATTATGATGACCTTTCTCTTGTTGAAATATATTACATGCGGGTCCTTAAGGGGTTCGAGACATATTTAATCTAATATAACTTTCTTGAAAAATATAATGCATGTTTCATGAAGCAATATTAGTCAAGACATTTAAAAAAAACATTTGAATTTTTTTCAAATCTCTCCCAACCATTTCAATGGAATTAGTTATATTTTGTTCTCTTTCAATATTTGTCTCTTACATTCTTCTTCTTATTTTACGTTGAAAATTTGACTCTTCTTCTAAATCATTATTTTTCATTAGTCTTCTTCTTGTAAGTTGAGATGTTTACTCTTAAATATCTTTATTTTATTCACTACTTGTAACATCAACATCCATTAAAACTTGAAATGAATTATCTCATATTTGGATCATGTAATATATCAATATCATGTTTACTTCTTTACAATTGATGTTAACGTTTTGAATCATTTGTTTCTAGTGCCTTTGAAATGATTCATAATGAATATCTTGTTTATATTGTCTTTTTACCTTAATTAATTTATCTAAACACATTTGTGTTTGTAATCTTGCTTATAATACATATTATTCACTTTAAGATGTTTGTGTCTAAATGTCTTTCATCTTATTTTCATACTACCTATTTTCTATTTCTAATTGTTTACCTATCAATTCACCCCTGCGTTCTTGAAATATTTGTATGTCATTGTCATTTAGACTTTTTCTTTCTTCTCCTCTTTTTACATCTATCATTTTTTTTGGTCTCTATCTATGATATTATCTTTGTTATTATCTTTATTATTCTCTTTGATATTTTCTTCTTTTTTATTCACTTAAAAAATTCAATTTTGGTCAAGCCATATCTAGAAATTTTCAAAAACAATATATTTATTATCTTCTGAACTAACCTATTGAGTTTGATCATTGTAGAGATATCTAAATGATATTGAAAATTTTCAAATATATTGAATCATCAATCAAGATAATCAAAGATAGACACCATAAGTATATAAAATTTACTTAGAATCATTATCTAACATTTATATATTTTTAAATAATGCAAGTGGGTATTCCATTTATTTCATATAATAATAATAATAATAATAATAATAATAATAATAATAATAATAATAATAAGTATACAATTTTTTGTGAAAATTATTACAATATAATATAAAAAATAAAACTGTACTAAAAAAAATATTTTTCTATTTAAACATAGATTAATTATTAAAATATAATGTTGACCGAATAATTTTTTTATATTAAAATATATACATGTGTTACAATTGATATCACTATCAATTTAAAAAAAAAGAAGGTTCAAAAACTATTTCTATCACTTTCTATGTGTTTTGTCTTTTAATTAAAAAAGGATCAAATTCAAAAACATAAAAAAATTATTAATCTTTGAGATATATAATAATACATGTTCATTATATATTATAATAAAATGCTAGATAATAAGTCTAATGTATGGGTTAATAATCTTAAATATTATTTTGTATACTATATGTTCATATAAGTTAGTGAATATACTGACAATAAATATAATGGCATGAATGGAAGCATGGAGGAAAGAACACATAGTAAAATAATGGAAGAGAAATGTGTTGAAAATATAAATATGGGCAGAAAAATAAAATTTGAGTGCATAAGAAGGAGAAATTTGGAGGTGTAATGGTAGTATATTGATTTATCTATAATCAGATTTTTAGTGTGGCATACATTCAAATAGGGGAAGAGAATACTATTTTTAAAATTAAATAAACATTTAGTGATTCAAGATTGTAATATAAAAATGTATGTACCTTGTTTACTTTGTTGTTTCTTTATTTTTTGATCTGTACTTTTTTAACCTTTCAATCACTACTTTACTACACTTTGATTTATTTATTTTTACTTTTAGTGTAAAAGTTATATATATATTAATATCTCATATTTATTATTATATTGTTTCTGCTCTATTCATCATTTTATCTAATTTAGATTATTTTTTAATTTTTTTGAGTGAGACTGCTTCTTTTATGGGTTGACAATGTTTTGAACATCCATAACATTATAAAAAATTATGCAGTTTTTTCATGCATTATCATCTTATAGATAATGGTGTTGTCCAAAATTTCTATGATTCAAAATAAACTAATTTATATCAGAAAGTATTACTTTTATAATCTTGTTTTTTAATTTATAATGCAAAATTTTAATATTTTTGTTGTTGTTGGAGTATATATGTTGCAAATATTTTTGTTGGAGTAGGATTATGGAGATTATTGGCACATTACCTATATCTTATGATGATAAAACTATAATTGAATGGGTGGGTCTTAGATACATGGTGTATTTAAAGATAATTCCTTATGATGTGTTTATTTTGATCACATTAGCTGAGAGGTGAGATGCTAAGACTTTCACTTATTGCTTACCTATCGGGGAGATAACAATGACACTTACGATTATGTGACAAATTCTTATATTTCTAATCACTGGGACTAGGGTCATACCATAGGGTGTTATTGGGCCCTAACCCATGGACACATCCATATGTATAGGAATACCCACCTACTAACATAGAATTAATAGTTTTAAATGTCACACATCCACTTAAACACATTATAGGAAAGAATGGACAAAACACTCTTTATCAATATAAATTTGAAATAATATTGAAAGTCTATTTTTTAAATATATTTAAATATAGATAATTTTGGTATTTTTTTAATAATTATATAGATTTTAATTCATCTAAAATATATTATTCAAAATAATTATTTTTTTGGTAATTAATTAGATAGTGGTAGTGCAAGGTATCAATAAAAGTGGATAACAATAAATATGATGTCCTTTTAATTATAAGAGGTGAAGTGACATATTAATTTTGATACCTATTTGACCATCACATGGCAATTTTTATTTTTATTTAAAAATGGTAATAAAAATTTATAATATCATAGGATTACAATGGAGACTAAAATATATTTATTATTCTATTTATTTGTGATTTAAGGGTGAAACTAGATTGAGGCCATTCAACACCAATAAATAAAACCTAAAATGGATATAGACCTCAAATTTTATGTCTATTTGAATGTCACAAGGTGTTTTATAACTTAAATTACATGCCCTTTTCACTTTTATATGATATTTTCAAAAGAATGTTGGTAGAATTATGGTATCTTAGGAATATGGTAGAGTTAGGAGCCATTTTATTTTTCTAAAATATATTTTAGGACTAACATATCAGTTCTCCTACAATGATGGCATATATCACCAACCAATAAAACATTTGTGAAAAATATAATAAGAATTTGCACAAAGGAGACATAATGCAAGTACCTCTAGAGTGAGATAAATTAAGAAAGTTAAATGAATATGAATTTTTAAATAGGGAATATAGTTTTTTTTTTTATGTGTATGTATGATCCAATTTATATTACTTAATATTATTAAAAAACGTAAGATGAGGATAAATACAAAGGTTTTGCTAGTTTCACAATCTTCACATTACTCTAAAATTTAGGCCCTGATATTTAATATTACCAATATTGATTTTCATTTTTTCAATAATAGTTATTATGAATTATTAATTGTTATAGCCTAATCCATTTTTAAGGAAACTACTTAATTTTTCCTCGTGTTATGGGAGGGATTGAGAAATATGAAGGATTATTTGCATCCTCTACTATGTTTGTATGTATTTTTATATGTATGATAAAAAACATTACAATTTTAGGATTATTGGTGCCATTTATATAATATATTTTTCTAATATCTCCATTGGCCATGTTAAACTTGACCTACAATTATAATGAAACCATAATGCACTATTTTTTTTATTGAAGAAGTTTTATCTCTAATTGGTCATTGTAAAAATCTCAAACATTTATCTTATAGTTATGTTATGTGTTGTTCATGTAATAAACATATTTAATTATTTCAAATCTTCCATTGTTATGTTTTTAATGAAAAACATTTGTTGCATTTAACTAATTTAATAACTATTTTTTTTTATTGAAGAAGTTTTATCTCTAATTGGTCATTATCAAGATCTCAAACATTTATTTTATAGTTATGTTATATGTTGTTCATGTAATAAACATATTTGATGATTTAAAATATTTCATTTTTATGTGTTGAATGAAAAACATTTGTTGCATTTAACTAATTTAATAACTTGAAAGAGAAATTTTATTTAAAGTACAACTATCCATCCATTAAAGACATTAAAAAAAATGTTCATCATTTTGTATATTTAATAGAATATTTAAAAAGGTTATATGGCAAAGATAAGATATTTTTTATGGAAAATTACGTTCAATGTAATAATAATTTTGAAATTTTGCCAAAGGGTAAAACCATGTGATGCTCAACATATATTTGTATATACTATATTGGAGGGAGTGATATCTAATAACCTATGAGTAATAAATATTGTACTAAATAAATCATTTATATGTTATGGGAAGTACTCTCTCAAACATTGATAATTATGTGCCCATATGTTTGGAGCTATGAAACTAGTGCATTGAATATATTGTAAATGTTTTTTTTTAAAATTTCAATTGCTTTACCTTCAAATAGTTACATTTTTTATGTAGGTATGAGAAAGCATGAATAAATGTTTTAAGCATTAATAAAATATTTTAAAATATCTCTTAGTGCAAACAATACACAAGGAAAATTATTATGAGTTTATTTTCAATTAAATACAACTATTATTTTTTGATATGGTATGTTTTCCCCATATCAATAGCAACCTAAACTATATTTCTAAGTAAAATAATTATATCATGTTGATCATATTAGAACATGATAATATCAATAGAATAACATGAATAGCTAGCCTTATCATACATGGATAACTAATAATGTGCTATATAGACAACTAAACTATTTATGTGATATATAGAGCATCTCAAATGTGCAGGTTGGTCTATAATTTAAAAATCAAACATCAAACTTTATAAGATTATTATGAAACTAATTTATTGAAATATTAAGGACCTATGGTATATATTATAATAAGGATAAATATGAGATCAAACCATTAATTTAAATGGGTTACTATTAGACTATTGTGAATCTCCCTTCTCTTGAATAATAGGTCCCTTAAACACAACAAGAAAGTATCATATTATTAATATTTGATATGTATTACAAGATGATTTATTACGAAATTATTTTGTTTCATTATTAACGACCTATAATATATATTATAAGAGAGGCCAATATTGGATCAAATAATTAACTTAAATGGGTTACAACTAGACTATTGGTAATCTCCCTTCCCCTGAATAATAGGTCCCTTAAGCACAAGAAGAAAGTATCATATTTAAAATTTTAAGCATCTTAGAGGCAAGAATAAAAATAAAGTTAATTAGTATATTAATTGATTAATGCATGTTACTAAACCCAATTTTCTATAATTCATGATTATCCATAAGTATGTAGTATAGTGAATTACATAAAAATTATTTATTCATAGGGAATTAAAAACATAGGGTTCTAAATATTGTTTATTTTATTATTAAAATAATAAGGGAATTAATTATATGAATTTAATAAAAATAAAAAGATTAATATAATTAGTTTATTCATAACCAATTTAATTTTATAGTTCCTATTAGTAATTCATAATTTATAAAGAAATGAAATGAGCGAATTTAAGTTAGATCATATGCACTTATTTACCATGGTTTGTATTTATAAAAATAATCTCCATCATGATCATCCTTTTAATATTTATTATGAGATTATTTAGTCCTATAATCCACCTAGACACACACACAATATATGCACATAGTTTCTAGGGTGAAAATGATAAATTCATCTTACTATTTTATCCTTTGCTTTTGTAGCATCCTACACTAAATTATATTAGTTTATTTGAGAACCCAAGTGTTAAACATTATTCTATATCTTTTCATTAGATAAAAAATATGCATGAATGACCTAGGTTAAGATCCAATGTATCTAATAATGTTTTCAAAGGTTTACATTGTTGGCTTTATGGTTCTTTGAATCTTTGGATTTCTACCAATATCCTTTTGTTATCTTAAAGTCCACTTGTATTTCTTGGTTTTATTTTCAAGTGATATCCTTTTATATCTTAGGGTAATGACCCATTTTTGATTATTATTTTATATAAATTACAACATGTTCAAAGCTATTCATGTAGGTTGTGGTGTAACATTTAAAGAAAATGTATTTGTTTCGAGCAACCCAGGTTTAAATCCCACTAACTATTAGGTTACCCATAGTGATGGATATATAAGTGGTAAATTATCAAAGTGGAGGTATGGGTAATAAAATCTCCACTTTTTTTTGAGATCACGTGTGGGCTCGCTAATCCTAAAAATAAATATAACAAAAAAATGTCACCAAAGTTTGATGATATTTACGGATGATCTTTCCTTTATCATAAAAATGTGTATAATTTACACTAATTGGATCAATCTAATTGAGTATCTATATACTACACTATATCAAGATAATTTGAGGCCTTGTAATGGAAGTTTTCCCTCCTTTAATCAATATGATCTTTTCTAAGATAGCTTAATCTTACGAAATATGTTGTTTGAACCTTTCTCTCAAATAAATAGTTAATGACTAATATTTTCATTCTCATTCCCTCCCTTAGGATACTCATAGCCCAATTGTATATTAAACAATTACTATCCATTGTGTCTTTGATTATGGAATATGCTTTTTCATTTATTTAATGCATAATTATAGTCCATAGTGGTATTCATCAATTTTTTATTTTCTCCTATGTTTGATGTGTATGATACTAAGCCTGTTATAGAGATTATTTTACACTTGATATGTTCATTCAAAATCAGTGGCTATGAAGCCATTTTCCTCTTCATCTTAGTTTTTAAATTTGCATGTGTACATTATAAAAGTTACTCATAAACCACTATGTCCTTTTGTATTTATGCCACATTGGCATAAGCTGATAAATAATAGGCACCCAATATGACATATATTTATTTGCACCTAAGGTTAACATCATTATCAATTTATTACCCAAATTTATTCTTACTACAACTATACTTTACCAAAGTTCCAAATTTTGTTTCATCAACTTAAATGAAAACCAAATGGACTATAATCAAATCGAACCAACTCATCTCATAGTTGGTACATAAAATTTGTAGCCATTTATAAACATATATCTTTCACATAAGCCAAATTAATCACATACCTCTTTGGTATGAAGAGATAAAAGTAAAGCATATTTAAATTAACTACTTATTCATCATAGGAATACTAAACATTTCTTATTTCATGATCGTGTGTGTGTGTGTGTGTGTGTGTGTGTGTGTGTGTGTGTGTGTGTGTGTGTGTGTACACACACACACACACATGGTAAAAAATAATGATAGTAATTTAGTTTGAAAGATTGAAATTATCTAACAAGACTTAAGACCAATATATCAACAATGGTAGGCTATTTGTGTAACTCTCTACCTAGACTAACCTTTGTATAATAATATGGTTAAGTATTAAATAGAGTTTGACCTATTGTTATGCCATGTATTCATGGTTGTTGTTGATGTGTGTGTACACACACACACACACACACACACACACACACACACACACACACACACACACACACACACACACACACACACACACACACACACACACACACACACACACACACACACACACACACACACACACACACACACACACATCAACAACAACAACCATGAATACATGGAATAACAATAGGTCAAACTCTATTTAATACTTAACCATATTATTATACAAAGGTTAGTCTAGGTAGAGAGTTACACAAATAGCCTACCATTGTTGATATATTGGTCCTAAGTCTTGTTGGATAATTTCAATCTTTCAAACTAAATTACTATCATTATTTTTTACCATATAAGTGTTTTCTTCAACCTAAACACATAAACATTGAGTATCCATACAACATAATTCACTCCAAAATATTGTGTGATTTATAAATTTATGTGAATAAAATGTAATTTTAAAGGTAAGTGCATGAAGTTGGGGGACAATTATATGGATAGTTTAGGTAACATGACCATGTTAATAAATAATTCAATCACATTATTTAATTAATGCAATCACATTATTCAAATTATAGATTAGTAATTATTGATCCATAACATGAACACATTATTATATAATATGATCGCATTATTTTAAATAATAACATGATCGCATTAATATATAATTTGATCGCATAAAATGCACATGATCGAAATAATAAGTGCATAGATTCACATGACACTAATAGAAGTTTCAAATTTTTTATTATGTATATACTAAGAATTTGTATTTTGGTTAATATTTTAATGATAATTTATTTATGAAATCATTGAGTTTTTTAACATTATTTATTTATTTCAGCTTAAATGATCAACCTTAATTAGATAATTAGGAAGTAAAAGGTATTCACAATTTATATGAGACCTACCATTGAATAAATTAATTTTCATTGGAGTTTTTTTTGGCAAAAGCATACTAGTTTTTTAAATTTTAATTTAACCCAAATTGATACTTAGTTATGAATTTGTTGTTATATATAAAATAAATTATTGTTGTTTATTTATATACAATCTAATAACATTTAGAAAAATCATTATATCAAACTTATTATAACATTTAATAAATTATTGGGTTCATTATGTTATAGAAACATATATAGACTCAATTAAATGTGATAAACTAATATTTAATGTATTTCAATGAATACAATTGATTTACATTTTCCACAATTTGAAAATTTTAGATGTTTTAATTATTCAGTTGAGTATTTTATTTGTTTGGAAGAATAAATTTTTTATTTATGTGTGAAATTTTTTAATTTAGTGTCTAGTTATTTATTTTGTGTTTGCATAATGTTTTGATTTAATAATTTATTACCATATTAAACAATAATTTATTACCATATTCAACAATTATTTATTTACTGTATATTGGACTTAATTGAAATAATCATCCTTAATTTGGCTTAACTTTAATGAGGAATATATCTATAAATGTCTATGGGAATATTAAACATTTTAAGATGGAATTATTTTATGGTACTTTAGTATTTTTGTATCATCCCTCTACACTAGGTTCTTATTTACACACTTTATTTATGTTTTGAAGTCACAATTATATTTTTTGAGTATTAAAAACATAAAAGGGATAAAGCATACCTTCATTACTATATTAAGGGGATGTTATAATATAAAATTGATATTTTAATGAAATTGAGATGACTAAAGGTTGATGAAATTGATTTAATTTGATAAATTAGTTGCTTGACATTCATACTACGTATGTAAGAAAATATAGGTCTCTTGTACATTTATGGCACTTGGCACACCATGTTTAGGGTAGGATATCCATATTTAATGGTATTCACACTCTATATTGTAATTAGGCTCGTTTATTCCTATTTTTTTGAGAAATTTATACACAAATATGCTTTCAATATTTTTAGTGACAAATGTTCAAATGTTATTTGCATCTTTAGTCTCAAAATTCTAGTTTTCTTATTTCATCATTCAATAAATATTATGGATTTCATATTTAGACATGAGATCATCCCTCTCTATCTAACCTTAGAGAAACATAATTTTTTCATGGATAATGTCATGATGATTTTGGTGAAGAAAGTTAGAGGTTAGGCTCAACAACAACAATCTCTCCAGCCTATCCTTCAAATAAACATTAATGCATGGATCCCAATTTTAATGACTACCCTTCAATTCATCCATCTCTTGCCCATGGAAACTAGTGCCACACTGATTCATATGGCCCATGTTTTTACATGTAATGAAATCTTGTTCTTGAATATTAAACACATACATAGGAAAATGACATTGGCATCCTTGACATACATGTTTACAGCCAGGTAAGATGATAATACCAACCTTTGTACCATTTGAATTTTAATATTGTGCATCAACATCAGCCATGTAATCCTAAAGCCCACACATGCACTAATATCTATATTAAAAATATAAAAATTAGAATATAAAAAATTATTCCAATTCATATTTTATTAAAAAAAAATTTCAAGACATGACACTCACAATATGTATTTGAGATACCTATTAAATATAACTTTTTAAAAGTCAAATGGTACAAGATGGAATGTACTATCTTCGATACTGAAGGTAGTGGGATACCTATATGTCTTGCATTAACCACCTAGGATGTGTTTTATACAATCTCTTTGTATTTAGGAAATAATATCTTTATCATTACTTAGATTGTACTTCACCTCACTCCAATCCAATTCATTAGAAGAGAAATCCCTAGGATATGTAATTTTCACTATAAGAGATAACAATATCTTCCATAAGGATTTCATATATGAATTGATAAAGTCAAAAACAAATTAGACTTATTAATTTATGCATCAATATGAGGCATTGATAAATATTCAGTAAGGATAAATTCATATCCAACTGTTATAAGAATAAATAAGAATAATTGACGTTTTGAAAAGAGAAATTAAAATCCATGAGTTGGTGATGATATAAATAATTCCAATTCTTATTATTATATTTATATAAATTTAAATAGACTAAGACCTCTAATGTGATTGTCAAAAATAGAAACATAAGGAAAAATTATACATGTTACTAAATGCAAAAAACTATCTTTGGTGAACAAGAGACATGTAAAAATTAATGGTATTTTTTATGAAGGATATAGAAATAAATGTATGGGCATTCAACGGAGCTGAGTTTATTAAGTAAAAAAATAAGTAATAAATGGAATATTAATTTGGAATGAGATATCCCAAGAAGTGTTTTGATTAGTATTAATCTGGATGCAATCAAACATTGCTAAGAAAAATTTGAATATAATTAATTTTGTTGTATATACCACCCCTTCCAATGTCTATATACTTTGTAGTTCAATTTTTTTAAGTTGGTTTAATTATTGGTAATTGTGATAATTACTTTCATCCTATAATTATTAGTTTAAGTTTATCTTCTAAATTTAAATTATTACTAGTATAGCTTTGCTTTTCCATTGATTAGTATAGCTTTGATTTTCCATTGATTATTGGTAGTTGAATTATTTCTTTTACATACAAAGTATATAGTTTATAAATAATCTTGATTACTCTATTATAATAAGCCTATTAGTTCCAAATGTTAATGTGAGTGCATGCTATGTAATTTGTCTATTAAATTATTAAACAATAGGTATCACAAATTATAGGGAATGACACTTTCATGAGAAGGGCTTGTGAGCCTAAAAGGGAGGATTGTGTTTATAAGGTTGAGATAAGGACTAGATGGAAAATACAAAGGATTAGATAGTCTTTGTTTGAGAATTAGAAACAAAGGTGGTATATTAATAAAGCATGACCTATGCCCGTGTGATTTTATTCTTAAAACTATAACTTGGATGACTTTATTTGTTGAGTTAGGATTGTAATTAATAAGTGCAAGATTACATGTTGTGAATATACATGAGAATTAAGTACTCTTTCATAAACATTTTAACCTCATAGTGTAATGCTCTATGCTAATGCCTGTATTTTTTGATTGTGGGAGTCACCATTGTGTTTACTATTATATTATGGACATGAACTTTGTTATAATTTGATTAAATAAAATCTTCAGATTATTATATGTTCTTTAAAATTTATGTGAATACATATATGTTTATTGTGATTATGAAATAAATTTCATGGTGGTATTTATTCATAACATTAATTATCAATTCATTAAGTTATACCATAAATGCAATGTGATGAATATGATTTTCTATATAGATGATAGTAAAATAAACATATATTTATACAATTATTGATATCAGTTGGGATGGGATTGGTATATTATTAATCATGGTGGTATTTAAGTTGATGTGGCACAATCGAGTCTCCAACAATGAAAATCCACTTTGCATATTAAAATAAACAAAACTTTGATATTTTTGGCAATTGATGATTGTAAATAAAATGAAAGGGACTTAGATCCTAATGAGATATATAATTTTTTAGTAAGTAGGGAGAAATTCATAAACAACAATGAGAAGAATAAATAAGAAGAATTAATGTTTTTCAAAGAGAAACCAAAATCCATGAGGTCCCATTCCTATGCTTGTCCCTAGATCACTACAAATAGAAGGTGGATGGAACATGTTGAGGGACAAAAAAATTGACACAATGAAAAGTACAAAACTATTTCAATAAAGGGTGTGTATGCCCTTTTCAAAAGTATGTACAACTTTTTAAAAACAAAACCAATGTAGATTCAATAAGGGTTAGTATCGAACCTAAAGGACATATGCCCTTTTTGGAAAATGGCATATGCATTTTACAAAGGGTATATACCCTTTTGAGTCCAAATGGCATATGACCTTTGACATGTCTTGATTTTTGTGTTTGACTTGTATTTATTTTTGGTTTGTGTTTTTATGATTTATTGCATTATGTTTTTTTTGAAAGGATATATTTCATAAAATAAATGTAATAAGTTTAAATTTAATTTTGTATTAAATTTTATATTATTATACATTAAATTTATTTTATGAAATGTAATAAATTAGGGCCACTCTACATCTTCTAAAATTGATTACAGAGTTGTAGGTGTTACCATTTAGATGTTAGTTTTTCAAAATGCAATCTAGTCAATAATTTGATTTTAGAATTCAGTATTAGAAGATAGAATGATAAAAAAGGTTATAAATAATTTTACATATGTAATAGATCTATACCATTGAGGATTACATACCTAGTTTACCTACTTTAGTATTTCCTACCTACTTTATCTACTTGAGTATGTCCTACCTAATTGAATAATCGAGCCATATCTTGATATATATGAGTATGCCTTACCTAAATACACAAGCTGTATATTGATCTTTATTATTCCCTAATAGTGTCAAAGTAAGTTCTTCACTTACTCAACCTAGTCTACTTCAAGGTCTTCTAGAAACTTCTTAGCAATTAGGTTTCTTCCTAAGCATAAACTATATCTTGGTTTATCACAAAAGATCCTCTGAGTATCAGTATTGAAAGACTAATGACCTTATTCTTTAGTATTATCTTTTGACTTCTTATCCTTTGTATTCATATCAAAATTCACCTTTAATGATATAAAATTGGTTACTTAGTCCCAAGATATTAATTTATCTTCAAACAAAACCCTTATTTGACTCCTAAACCACTCAATTGTACATCCTCACTTATTTTAACAAGACTATGAAGGTTTCACTAGTTATTTGACACAAGATTCTTAGTGCATGAAGAAATTTAATTCAAAACTTAGATGAAAACAAATCTACCCTTTATAGGCCTATTAGGCCAAATTCTACATCTTAAGGAATTGATTCAAAGAGGTCTAAAATAACTTGTTTTTTGGACTCATTTACTTCAAAAATTTGATTAAAATCTCAAGATAATGATACAAGACTCATACGTGTATTTACAGAAGCTCAAAATACAAATTAGACCACCAAAATGCCCAAAATGTTGATAAAGTCCTATGAACTATTACAGTACTATGTATAGGCATGTTTGGACTTGAAAAGGTGTTCTTAATATAAGCTCATCAAATTATTATTATAAATATTTCTTAAGATGTTTGGATACTATCTTTTCAGAAGAGAAACCAATTTCCATTATTGGTTTCTTAAGAATTGGACTTCAATGGCAACTCTATTCTTTAGGTCCAAATGGCCTAATCTACCTATTTTGAAGGATATTGACTTGGATTAACTACCAAATGCTTTAAATCACTTTAACTAAGTATTATATAGTGTTTACACAATAAAATTTGATTTTTTTTCTTGACTGAGCTTCCCTATGACTATCAATATGTAGATCAAAAAATACTCCTCTATATTTGTAAGAACAAGGTGTGTTTTACCATGCTACCTATCGGAATACCTTATAAACCTTATTTAACAACCACCTTATGAGTTCTAGGAGATTCCACTAGTTCAAATACATGTTATGAATATTTTTATATCAAAACCCCTTTTCTAGGGTTTGATTGTGCACATAGACCCTGATATCTTCAAATCAATTCTTCATAGAACTTAATGATTAATTTTAAGAAACAACACTTGGAATAGAGTCTTGACTACCTCCATCAACTTATCTAATCTTATTAACAGACTAATGAAACATTTTATACATGATACAATAGACTGCAAGTGACCATAAATACTTAGAAAATAAGCTTTAGAAGGGTTCAATTACATGAACCTTGGATCAAGTATAAATTATCTTCTAATGAAGTTGGATTTCATTTACACATGTAATAAAATTACAAATACAAAAAATTGATTAATAACACACAATATATTCACAAACAAAAGATTCTTTTAACTACATAAACCCTTGTTCTTTCTTGGTAGACTATCAACTCTGCTTGCTGTCATGAAGTTGTTCACTATTTAATCTTGTTTTAACCTTCAATTCCTTTTTTTTATAGGTTTAATGTTTATAAAGTTGTTGTCTATGTACTACAATTTGAGTTTTATATCTTTTCCTTGAAATCTTCTTAGCAACCTTTTTCTCAACTTAGAAAATGAAGTTTAATTAATCAGTATATCAATATGCATAAATGAATACCCTGTAGCATGTTGTAGTCATATAAAATGTCCAAATTGGTATTCTTAGTGTGGCTTGTGACACTCCATCCATAGGTCCTTTTTGCATGCTCTTACGACCCTTCTAGATACCTTTTTTCTCATCACTAGTCATCTGGAACCTTCTGATTGATCATTCCACCTTAGCTAGATAGTATTCCCTATATCAATCTTGTTCCCCTAGGTCCTGAGACTTTAGGTTAAGAGTACCTCATTTGGACTATAATACCCCATAGAGAAGTGTCTAATTTTTGATGGTCTTCCATTTACACTTTGAGCCCCAACAATAATTTTCATCTAGTCCTTCTCCTTAATTAGGTCAGCCTAGCATGAATACATCTAACCCATGAACAATTGTTCCATATAAAATCCCATTCAAAGCTCATTTACAAAGGGGGTGAAAAAACATACAAATCAAGCAAGAATATAAATTAATCACTAAGGAAAACTTCCCCATTCTTTGCACATAGTCACCCAACATAGCTACAAACCTATTCAAATCCTCATACAAGTCCCTAAGCACATCAAACACTATTAATTTGGCATTTACATTTGCATCACACTATTGCATAAATCACACTAGGCAGGAAAACTACATATGGCTTGATATCTCTTCAGAGTATTGGTATATAGGTAGTGTGCCCAGACAAGGTATGTGTATTTCATGTTAAATACATCTTTCACACTAACCCCCCTCTTTCTCAAGTGACTGAAATGTCGTTTTATCAAGCATGATGGATGATTAAGATTTGAAGACAAAATTGGCTCCACAATGAGTTCTGTTGACAACCAACACTCAATTTTTCATAGGCATGCTCACATAGGAATAATGTAACTACACAAAAAGTTTAAGGTCTTTGTGATTTGTTTGGACAAGAACAAGATGAATAGAAAATAATGTTGAATAATAAAGCATCCACTTTTTGGTCCTCTTGTCTTTTCACCCATTTAAAGCTAGATTCAAGTGTACAACACCTTCCCAATCTTGCATAGCCATTATTAACCTTTGTATCAGCCACCTAAGTCTATTTTCTAGCTAAGTTATTGTTTTCTCATTTATTACTATTTTATAAAGGTAAAAAAGATAAATAGTTGTAAAAATCAAGACTATATTTATTATTATATTTTGTACTAATTTATTAATCCAAACCCTTAGCTAAATTAGGAATGAAACTCCATTATTTCTAAATAATTTAAATCATTTGGTGAACCCGAATTACTTAATTTGAAAACAAAAACCCTAGAAGCCTTAGGGAAAATTTCCTACTATTTTTTAGTAATATGTTTCTTATTTTTTTAAATTAAATCATATTTCACATCAAATCAAAAATGGATGTCACTACATGACTACACCATCCAAGTTATGTCATTCCTACACCACACACTCTAGGTATCATATTGATGTATATTACTTACTAGCCTACATAGAATATTCTTATGTATTGATGTATATTACTTATGTATTTCTTAGCATCTACCTAGTTTTATACTACATGTTTTGCATCCTTTCACTTCTTGCTTTGATCAGTTAGATGTAATGGTATTTCCAACATTTACATGCCTTATTTTCTTGCTTTGAGTATCTAGATGTGATTGCATTTCTTAGTTCCTATTTTTTTACTTGTGTTTGCCTTAGGACATTTACCATTGTCCTTTTCTTTTACTCTTGTATGTGATTATGGCCCTCATGCCAATCTTGCTTATTTTCAATTGTATGTGTATGTGGGAATTTGATCATGGCTTGTATGATTTCTTTTATTAATTTGAGTGTCATGTGCCCATGTCCCTTGTTTTCTTGTCCCTTTGGAATCTTTTGTATGCTTCTTGATTCTTGCCTTGTGTGCTTATTTGCTTATTTGCTTCTCAGTTGTTTGCAATGCCATGATCCACATCATGTATTATCTTGCCATCTTGGATGCCATGATGGACATCATGATCCATACCTCCTTAAAAAATAACAATATTTAAAATTACATTTCAATATACTACACATGTTATTATATTCCTACATCTATCTAGGTATACCGTTGTTGATATAACAATCTCCAACACAAACTCTGCTATATCTTGAGACATTTCTTTGATCATCATTACTATATCATGTATTTCTCAACTTAACACACTTGCAAGGCTATTTATTCTAAGGGAAGTTATTGCAATATATTCATTCCTACCCTCAAAATAGGGGTAAAAAGTAACAATTTTTTCATAGAGATCAAAGCCCTCTATCAGTCAAAACAATTTTTTTAGAACACTCAGAATAACAATAAAGAAATAAAACACACAAAAAAGACCAAAAAATAGGGATGAAAACACAATAGTCATCAAAAATAGTAGAGGAAAAGAGGGA
Organism: Torreya grandis; assembly: GCA_037957365.1. Taxonomy (NCBI): domain Eukaryota; kingdom Viridiplantae; phylum Streptophyta; class Pinopsida; order Cupressales; family Taxaceae; genus Torreya; species Torreya grandis. The sequence goes on along the minus strand of JARHVA010001634.1, from coordinate 967,692 downwards.
CCCATTCAGAGTATAGTTCCCTATAGTAAAGTGTCCATGTTTCGACACTCCTATCCAAATAACCGAAATCCCATTTTTTTTAGAAATAGATAGAAATGTACAGTTAGTTATAGTTTTATTAGCTACAATCTAGTTCAAATTGGGTAGTTTTAGTATAGTTTTATTTATATTATCTAGATATAGGGGGCATCATGGGTGGCATAATGGATCACACTTCTAGTTTGGATTAGGTAATTGGTACAACTTCCAGATCAGAATCCATGTGATAGACACTAGTGATTGGGGGCAATGTGCATGACATATTCACCTAATTTTATTTCCAATTCATTATATTACCAAGTTATTCTCAATAGTTTGATGCCTTATTCTATCTGCAAGTGCTTGGCATCATTTTACAGTGCATTTCATATAAGCCTAGTTCTTATTTTTAGAGAGGTTTTCATACAAACCTAATCTCTACCTTTTAGAGTGGCTAAGATTGGCCTAGTTCTTATTATGCATTCACCTATGAATGCTACATTTTCAAATTAAAGAGAATTAATTAGATTCATAATCCATCTCATATGACACACATTCATACCAATATCAGTTTATAGTTCACACTTAGAGGGCAATGATGGAGCCAAATGACTAGCTAGCCTTTGTATTCCTGAACCATCTATCCAGAGGGATTGGACACATAGTCCAAACATAGATTAGCAAATTTATGATCACATATATTCACTACATAGTGGGTGATGATAGAAACAAAGGGATAGCCTTTATATTCTTGAGCCACCCTTAGGGAATTGAGCACTTGAATCTGTTCTTGATATTACTCTTGGTACAACCCATATTTGATATCACTGAACATCACAATAGCTTTTATATTTGTTTGCTTACCAAGTGAGCTATATTTTCTCTTTTACCCACTCTTTGTACATTCTTATTATAGATATAGTGTGTCTATTAAGAATTAATCAACTCATTTTTTTCTTGAATATCTATGCTTCACATTGTGCTCTCTCTACACACACTCAACATCACACATCTTTATGGGCTTCACCCTTACAGGTAAGTTTAGGTATGATTTATACTTTTCTTTTATCCTATTATTTAACTTTGCTACATCACTAGAATAAAAGGTGGCAAAATGTAATCATATAAAATGTCCAAATTAGTAGTTTGAGTTTGGCTTGTAACACCCCATCCATAGGTCCTTTTTACATGCTCTTATGACAATTCTAGATAATGTTTTTCTCATTAATAGTCATCTAAAACCTTCTGAATGATCATTTCATCTTAGCTAGATATTATTTTCTATGCCAATCCTATTCCCCTAGGTCTCAACCTTATAGGATAGGAGTACCCCATTTGGACTATAGCACCCCATAGAGAAGTGTCCTATTTTTGGCAGTCCTATCCATTTGCACTTTGAGCCCCAATGGTCATTTTCATCTAGTAATTATCCTTAATTAAGTTATTCTAATGTGAATACATCTAATCCATGACCAATTTTCCCTATAAAATCCCATTCAAAGCAAATTTATAATGGGGGTGTTAAAAATTACAAAATAAACAATAATATAAACAAAGTACTAAGGTAAAATTACCTATTTTTTGCACAAAGTCATCCAACATGGATAAAAATATATTAAAATACTCATACAAATCCCTAGCCACATAAAACACTATCAAAATTGCATTGACATCTGCATCACACTATTACACAAAACACACTAGGTGGGATAACTGCATATGACTTGAACCCTCTTTAGATTATTGGTATGTAAGCAGTGTACCTACACAATGGGTTTGGATTGCATGTTTAGTACATATTTCACACTAACCCCCCCTCTTTTTCAAGTGATTCAAATGTTGTTTTATCAATCATGATGGAAGGTTAGGGTTTGAAGATAAAATTGGATCCATAGTGAGTTCTATCGACAACTAGTGCTTTATTTTTCACAAGCACACTCATACAGGCATAGTGATGTAGGAGCATCCTCATGATATTAATGTGTTTTTCATATTCTTGGTTTAGTTCTAGAGTGTCTAAGTCTGTTAAATGGTTTTCCCTCCAAAATTATTCTATTCAAATTTGAGAATTTGAGAATATATCTCATAAGCATGTAATAATGCGTAAATATGTCTAAGGGCCAAGATTGTGTAGATTTCATATAAAATGGTTTTGGAGACCATATTCCATATGATATTAAGTTATTTAGGTGAGATTTAAGGTGTTTTCAATCTTGTTTGTTTGGAAAAGCTGTTAACTCCATTTTGGGAGTTTGTTGTGTGAGCTAGGAATAGGATTTGAGTAATTACACCTGATTGTATACTTGAATAAGTGGATTTTTCATGTAGAGGAGATGTATTAAGACTTTTGAAAGATGAAATAAAGAATGGTATTGATTTAAGATAGAAATTTAAGCTTTTGTTGATACTTTTTTGTTGACTATGTTGTTGAACCAGGCAAGGCAATGAGGGAGGAGTTGACTATCAGTATGTAGAAGATTGTTTACTTCTATATGATTGATCAAAAATTTAGAGGGGTCCAATACATGATAAAAAATATATATTTAGAGCCATGAAACCACCATATGTGTTTTGTAGATTCGTTTGTGTGTGGACTAGGATGAATTGATGTGTTTTGTAGCTTTATCTAATCCACTGATCCAATCAATTAGGCTTCTACATTTAGGTTTCCTTCATACATTGAAGAGTTCTATAGGCTAACCATAATATCAAGAAATATTGAGGATGATACAGAGAGGGTATCAAGGTATACTAATGGTTTTAAGTTTATCACCCAAGATGAGATTAGCCTTCTCATACCTAAGGCAATTGAAGAGGCATACCAATTTGCCTTAAAAGCTAAGGAGAAGATTTGAAGGAAACAAACTTCATTCTCAAGAGGAAGAGGTAGATCCATCAAAGATATAGGACCATAAAGAGGTAGAAGAGATTTTTAAATATCCAAAGATGAGGCCATCAGCTCACAAATCTCAAGAGGTAGCTATACACCAAGAGGAAGAAGGCCATACCAAGGATACCAAAGCGGAAGAGGAAGATTCGTGGATAAATGCTTCAAGTGAAACAAATAAGTAGGTCATAGATCATATTAGTGTCCAAAGAAAACTTTCACTAGTCATGAAAGAGGTGTGCATGTGGCCCAAGGTGAAGAACAAGTTGAAGGACAAGCAATAATTTATGAAGATGTTTCAGAAGAAGGTGTGTCTCTTTTAATGAAAGGAATCTTGCTAAAGCATAATAAAGAAATTGTAAAACCACCACAAAGGAAAAGTTTGTTTAGGACTACATGTAAGAGAAAAATAAAGTGTTTCAAGTTCATCATAGACAATGGGAGTATAGATAATCTTGTTTCATTTGAGATGATCGAGAAACTAAGCTTGAAGAAGGAGGTACATCCTACACCTTATCAAGTCTCTTGGCTGCAAAAATGACACAAAATCTTGGTAAGTGAGCAATGTAAAGTGGATTTTTAGATAGGAACATATAGAGATCAAATTGTATGTGATTTTATGCCTATGTATGTATGTCATATCTTTCTTGGAAGGCCTTGGAAATTTGACAGTGTAGCCATGCATGATGGAAGGTAGAATACATACACTTTTGAGAAGGATGGGATCAAGCATACACTGACACCTTTGAGAGAAGAGAATGCTGCTTCTATAGGTAAAAAATCTAAGGTGCTAATAATGAATGGTAAATAGTTCCTACATCAAATGAAGAAGGAATAGGTAAACTTTGTTGTGATTGGTAAGCCATGAAGTGTAGTCACTAGCACTAAGTTAACTAATTTACCTTGAGAGATCCAAGATATGTTAGATGAGTATACTGATATTGTGGTATATGATTTTACTAATGAGTTACCACCATTGAGAATCATCAGACACTATATAGACTTGATTCTAAGAGCAAATCTTCCAAACAAGGCTACCTATAAGATGATACCAAGAGAAAATGAAGAAATCAACCACCAAGTCGAAGAATTGTTGAAAAAAGGATTGGTAAGAGAAAGTATAAGTCTTTGTGTTATTCTCATAATGTTGAGTCCTAATAAGAATAGAATTTGGAGGATGTGTATAGACTCCAGAGAAATTAACAAGATCTCTATTAGGTATAAATTCCCACTGCCTAGAATTGATGTTTTACTTGATTGTTTGAGTGGAGATGCATATTATTCTAAGATAGAATTGAAAATTGGTTACCATCAGATTAATATAAGAGAAGGGGATGAATGGAAAATAACCTTCAAGACTAATGATGGACTCTATGAGTGGTTAGTCATGCCATTTGGGCTAACCAATGCACCAAGCAAATTCATGACGCTGATGAATGAAGTGCTTAAGGAATTCATTGGTAAGTTTTTAATAGTGTCATTAGATGATATTTTGGTGTTTAGTAAAACTAGGGAAGACCATTTGAGACATTTTAGAATGGTATTAAGTAAGATACATGAAGAAAAATTTCTAATCAATGTGAAAAAGTGTAGTTTCTTGAAGACATAATTGATCTACTTGGGATTTATTATTTTTAAAGAAGGATTGAAGATGGATAAGGAGAATATCAAATCCATACTTGAGTTTCCTACACTTAGGATCACCTTTTAGGTAAGAATATTTCATGGTTTGGCTAGCTTATATAGGAAATTCATAAGAAATTTTAGTGGAATTGTTGTTTCAATGATAAACATAATCAAGGGTGATAAAAATAAGTTTTTATTAGATTGAGACTATTGATAAAAGTTTTAGATTGTTGAAAATAAGTTAATTGAAGAACCAATCCTAACTTTTCTTAATTTCAATAAGCTTTTTCAAGTGGAATGTGATGCTAGTGGGACTGCCATAGGTGTTGTTTTGAGACAAGATGGGAAATCTATAGCATAATTTAGTGAGAAACTAAGTGATGCTAAGAATAAGTACTCAGCCTATGATCAATATTTATATGCTCTTGTATAAGCCTTAAAGAAATGAAGGCATTATCTTTTTCCTAAAGAGTTTGTTTTCTTCACTGACAATTATGCATTGTAGTTCCTTATGCTTTGTTCACTGAATGGGTGGGCCTTAGTTATATGGGTTGGTTTAATTGAATTACTTATAATACATTTATTATGATTACATTGGCTGAGAAGTGAGATGCTAATACTTTCACTTATTGCTTACCTATCAGGGAGAGAACAATGATACATAGAATTATGTGATAGATTCTTATATTTCCAATCACTGGGACTAGGGTCATACTATAAGGTGTTATTGGGCCATGACCCATGGATAACATCCATATGTATAGGAATACCCACCTACTAATATATAATTATATTTTTAAAAGTCCCACATCCACATAAACACTTTATAGGGAAATATGGACAAAACAATCTCTATCAATATAAATTTGAAATAATATTGGTAGTCTATTTTTTTAATATATTTAAATATACATAATTTTGGTAATTTTTTTTAATTATATAAATTTTAATTCATCTATAATATATTAGTCAAATTAATTATGTTTTTGATAATTAATTAGATAGTGGTAGTACAAGGTATCAATAAAAGTGCCTAACAATAAATATGATGTCCTTTTAATTATCAGAGGGGGAGTGACAGTTTAATTTTGATACATATTTGACAATCAAATGGTAATTTATATTTTTACTTGGAAATGGTAATAAAAAATTATAATATCATGGGATTAAAATGGAGAATTTTATATATATATATATATATATATATATATATATATATATATATATATATATATATATATATATATATATAATTCTATTTATGTGTGATTTAATAGTGAAACTAGATTGAGGCCATCCAACACCAATAGATAAACTCTAAAATGGATATAGACCTTAAATTTGATGTCTATTTGAATGTCATAGGGTGTTTTATACCTAAAATTACATGTCCTTTTCACTTTTATATCATATTTTCTCTTGTTACTTCAAGAGATTGTTTGTAAAATTGTGGTATCTTAGGAATATGGTAGAGTTTTGAGCCATTTTATTTTTCTAAAATATATTTTTAGGAACAACATATTATTTGTCCTACAATGATGGCATATATCACCAACCAATAAAACATTTGTGAAAAATATAGTCATATTTTTCACAAAGGAAGCATAATGCAAATACCTCTAGAGCGAGATAAATTAAGAAAGTTAAATGAACTGACTTTTTTAATAGGGAATTTAGTTTTTTTAACTTTTAATGTAGGTGTATGATCTAATTTATATTACTTAATATTATAAAAAAAAGTAAGATGAAAATAAATACAATTTTTTTTCTAGTTTCATAGTCTTCACATTGCTCTAAAATTTAGGCCTAATAATTATTATTTGCAATATTGATTTGCAATATTGATTTTCCCTTTTTCAATGATAGTTTTTATGAATTATTATTTTTTATATCTTAATCCATTTTTTAAGGAAACTACTTTATTTTTCCTCATGTTATGGGAGGGATTGACAAATATTAAGGATTATTTGCATCATATATTATGTTTGTATGTATTTTTATATGTATGACCAAAATCATTAAAAGTTTAAGACTTTTGGTGCCATTTATATAAAATATAGAATATATTTTTCTAAGAGCTCTTTTGACCATGCCAAACATGACCTACAATTTTAATGAAATTATAATGTACTATCCTTTTTATTGAAGAAGTTTTATCTCTAATTGATCGTTATCAAGATTTCAAATATTTATCTTATAGTTACATTATGTGTTGTTCATGTAATCAACATATTTAATGATTTCAATGTTTCATTGTTATGTGTTAAATGAAAAACATTTGTTGCATTTAACTCATTTAATAATTTGATAGAGAAATTTTATTTAAAATACAACTACCCATCCATTCTAGACATTAAAAAAAAATTGTTCTTTGTTTTATATATTTAATAAAATATTTCAAAAAATTATATGACCAAGATAAGATATTTTTTATGAAAATTGTGTGTAATGTAATAATAATATTGAAGATTTGCCAAAGGGTAAAACCATGTGATGCTCAACATACATTTGTATATAATATATTGAAGGGAGTGATATCTAATAACCTATGAGTAATAAATATTTCACTAAATAACTCATTTCTATGTTATGGGAAGGACTCTCTCAAACGTTGATAATTATGTGCCCATACATTTGGACATATGAAACTAGTGCATTGAATATATTGTAAATGTTTTTTTTTAAATTTCAATTGCTTTACCTTCAAATAGTCACATTTTTGTATAGGTATGAGAAAGCATGAATGAATTTTTTAAGCATTAATTTAAAATCTTACAATATCTATTGGTGCATACAATACACACGGACAAATTATTATGAGTTTATTTTGAATTAAATATAAGTATTATTTTTTGATAAGGTATGCTTTGCCCATATCAATAGTGACCTAAACTATATTTATCAATAAAATAATTGTATCATGTTGATCATATTGGCACATGCTAATATCAATAGAATCATTTTTCTAGAAATAATGTACCTAAAATTATGAACTAAAATAATGGGATTCATAAATTTGGTAGGTTGTTAGATTTATATATTTAAAGGAAGTGTTTATTTTTTTAGGGAATATGAAATATTACTATCAATCTAGCTCTAATGTCTATCAGAGTCAGACTAATAAAAACCATTAAACTTATTAAACTAAATATCATTGATGGGGTGTAGATAAAAAAAAAAAAAATCCGTTCATCCATTTGTTTCAAATTGTGGTGAACAACTTCATTATTTAAAACTTTTCCATATTAAAATAAATTTCTAACAATTTTTGGAGTTATATAGGGTGAATATACGATGGGTGTAAGTAAAATGGCTAGCGCATTTTTCACATGTAGGTGAAAATTTATTTGGTGAATATAATTTAAAAAAACGTTTCGAGGAAACTTAGTTATATTTAGAATATTGTTCCATTATGTTTCAAACTTGCACATAGAGGGATTGGTAGATACAATTCTAGTTGTCACTCATACAAGAAAAAGATTAGGGTTCAAAACCCATTGATATCATTTTAGTGTAAATTGTTATTTTTTGATATCAATTTATAAAAAGAGTTATTAGGGTGTGATAGATTTTTTGATAAATTAGTGATATAATGGTGTATTTTTTACTTTTTGAGATATTTTTTGTCCATTCACTCTTTTAATGTAAAAGTGGTCATATGACTAGATGATTTATACATTTTTTAACATTTTAAACAGAATAACATAGTTTAATGATTTTTTAAATGATGTATAAAAATACATTTTTTAAACATTCTAAACAAAATAACATCGTTTAATGATTTTTTAAATGATGTATAAAAATGCATTATCTATAGACACCAATACTTTCAAAATGAAAATTTTCATAATGTCACTTCTTTCTTGTGCTATCAACAAACACATAATCCTTTGTAGGCCCCTCAACATTCTCATGATTATAAACATAATGTGAGAATCAAACTTAAATTAATGTCAGTATACTTTAAAAAAAATATTAATGTCAACATATATGTAAAATTCAAATTTCTATAATTTTAAAGTCAGGTTTTTTATTATTATACCAAAAGGATATAATATAGAATCTCCACGATATATGTTGAGAACCTACATAATCAATTACATGTTAGATATTACATCATTGGTGTTTATTTACGATTTGTTCAAAATAAATATTAATTAAATCTTTTTGAAAATGTAGTTCATATTTTATTATTGATTATACAGAATGATTATATTATTATTTTAAATCGAAATTCTGTTTACAGCCGAATACACAATCAAGGTAGTATATATAATAAAACTCAATACCTATTAAAAGTGGAATATTTTATTTTATTTTTTTAAAAAAGTCGACCACTTTAGAATGACCTCTGCCACTTGTGCATATCCACAACGCTGACATATTGTGTCACTCCATCATTGGTAAAGTCCCTCGGAATGTGTGTTTTGTATGTTTTGTTTTGTTACAAAATCATTTAATTATGTATTCATTGATTTTTTAAATTAATTTGGAGGTTTCTTTAACTTATATTTTTTTAATGAAACAATAAAATGGTAAAGAGAGTGGGTTTTCTTCATGAGGTTTCATATTCAAGTTTTTTTTGTTATTGATAGTTGATTTTTAAATTGGCACTACTTTCCACAGATCTAAAAGATTCTCAAAGTCAAAAAGAACTAGTTACTGATTTTCAAAAAACAACAAAATAATTACATGAAATTTTCATGTTTGAATGAATTTAAATATAATGTGTTGAAATTTCTTTGGATAGATATTTGCTTTTGATCATAAAAAGGATTTAAGATATAATTATGAGGTTTAGTCAGCAGAAATTATTTATTTTAAAAATATATTATGGGATTTGATCTTAGGTGGGGTTGGACGTAACCAATCTATTTTATCAACTCTTTTACATTTTATTGGCTAAATTTTTTGAGTAAAAACATTTTTATAATCAGAAAGTCCTAACTATTGGTCAATCGTATCCCTAACCATATGATGTGAACTTACCTCATTGTATTTAACATAGGTTTCAAACTATATGCCAATTTTTATCACATTGAATATCAAACCAGTAGTCTAATGTATTGCATCCTCTTCAAAATAACCTCCGACATTAAAAAGTAGTTATCTTAGAATTTAAATCCTAAAACTTCTCACTTCTAACACTCAACTCACTTACTACTAAACTATCACTACAAAATTTTAATATATTAAAAATATATATATTTTTTTCTTTCACTATTATATTATAAAGAAAATATATTTTATAATTACCATAAAATTTAAAATAAAATAAAAACATTGATTTAAATTTTAAGATGTAATAAATTTGGAGTAAAAGGAACAAATAAAAATTTAAATGAATCATTATATTCACCAAATACGTAGTTCAATATTGGTACCCATCATCTTCTAAATTAAATACTCGCTTAAACAAGATAGATTTATTTGTGTCCTTTAAACAATTACATGGAATAGGTCTCCTCCTATAAGCAATAAAGTATATTACATACTTCTATTATTTAGATCTTTTATAAGTGAATTTAGACAACAAAAGGACAAGTTTATGGTTTATAATAGTTTAAGTATTAATATAATTATAAAAACAATGATCTTAGAATTTATAGTTCAAATTTTTTGAATAGCGATTGTTAATGGTATTAGTAAAGATCCATTTGTTTTCAGTATATTGTAGTAAAAATTCACTTTATTTTATTTTATTATTTAAGGTAAATTTAAATATTTATTTGAACTATTTTTTATTTGATTCTTAATAAAATATATTATGATACTTTTTTCAAAAATTATGAATAAATAAAACATATTTTATTTACACCTTTTTTTGAAAAAAATAATATATAAATATTGTCATTAAAATTATAAAAGAATATTATTATCCATCTAGAAAGAAATTGTAAAAACACATTTTATATATAAAAGGAGGGAAAAAATAAACTTCATACTTAAAACACTGAGCTAAAGGTTCAAGAGCATACTAATACACTTATAAGGTTGTTTTTTTAAATCATAACCTAATGTTAGCATATAAATAGAAGAGACCCCCACTCTCTCACACACATATTACAATATTAGGTATAAGGATAAAATGGTTAAATATAAAGACCATAAGATAAAGAGGAGGAATATATTGAGAAGTAAAATGAAGAAAAAAATATCAAAATCAATAAGAAAAATACACCACTAAAAACTAAAACTGGATTAATAATTCACCAATAAATAAATATTTTAATATATATAAATTAGTAGTTATTCTAAAGGTGCAAGTTATATCAAAAATAATGTATATTTAATTTTAAATAATTTTTTTTAAGTATTTTATTTTCATTCTTAGAGTATATTCTCCTTTTAAGTGTACAATGTGGGCACCCCTGAATGCATACAAATTAAACTTACCAACTCTACCTACCACCTAGGACAAATACACTACCTTTTTTCTCAACCAATAACTACTCTACTATGGAATTCACATTGTATCACCAACGATGCCCACCTATGCACCCATGTTGCATGCACTTTGAAAAAAAATTTATACTCATTTCAACTGCAACAAAAAAACCAATATAGACACTGTAACCTCAATGTACTCCCCCTCACATATCAATGTAGAGTCTTTTTATAATTAAATAAAAAATAGTCAACAAAATATGCCACCACCATATAAGCTAAAACCTTTTTATAATGGGTGCACGATATGTAAATCCAACAATTACTTTGAAGTCAAGGCATGTGTATGATATGGGATCTTTAGTGTATGATATCACCTAAAATACCTTGTCATTACCCCTCATCATCACTACCTACCTCACATTGAGAACTTATTAACTATGATATAATTTATCTAGGTGTCAATATATTGGTAACATAAATGAACGCAATCTACAATATAGACTTTGGAACCTTAGTGTCTTATCTCTATATTATCAGGATTGCTACACTGATTTGAGTCACACATCAAATGTGGAGCCTTCTCGTAATAAAATCAGTCTCATATCATCCTTGCCAACCTTGACAATAGAAAATTTCCAATCAAATAATTTGATGGTGGAAATTGATTTTGACTTTAATAACATCAATTAGAGGTAGTTTGTGTCTCTTGTTGTTGATAAAATAGATCTAAAAATGGCTACAATATAAAGGAATGGTTGAATTAAGGTATTTTTTATTGATGAGTTATTAATCAAGTTTTAGTTTTTATTGGTGTATTTTTCTTATTTATTTTGATATTTTTCTTCATTTTTGTTCTCAATATATTCTTCCACATTAAACACTCTTACCATTTATGATTATTTATTGTGGCCATCGATTAGGGTTGTTATACACGGTGTGATGTGGTTGATATAAAATAATTTCCATATTATACTTAAGCATGATCTGTGTCAACAATTATTTGTATCATAATTCCAAACCTTCCTGTGAAATGTGTCATCCTAATATCATGATAGATTTCATTTGAGTTTATTAGGATTTAAACCAACATTTAGGGATTTAAAATATTCATGTTCAAAGTTCAGTGACATGCCATATATTTCAATGCAATATGTAGCATGGATAAATGAAAGCTAAAACATATGCTATGAGACCTCACTTTCTTATCCCAACATAAATGACATTACAACACTAATTTGAGTGGCACATCAGACATGGATCCTTATTACAATCAAATCACCTCTCATGTCATGGAAAATACAAGATAGAGTTTGAGACCTCATTACCATTATTCTAGGTGTTAATATATTAACATTGTGAAGGAATGGAAGCTATAAGATCGACTCTAAGACCTTAATGTTTTATCACAACATCATGGCATTGCATCATCGATTCAACATACACACAAGATGTGGATCCCTAACACAACCAAATAAGCTCTCATGACATCATTGTCTACCCTTGATAATATAAAATATCCTTTCAAATATGTTACTACCTTGGTTTGATAATATCATTTGAAAGATATTTTCATTACCCCTCACCATCATTATGAAATATTTTAGTATTTACATATTCTATGTGCCCTTACCCTTTATTTTAAAGGTTTCAGTATAATTTTTTTTCTTTTAGATTATTAACCCTGATGTTAGCTACTCTTAAGTGTCAATATATTGATAGATTAGATGAATGGAAGATAAAATATGGATTAAGGAACCTCAATTGGTGGTTTGTTAATAAGAGTGACATCTTTTCATTTTCAAGATGGTACAAATAATTATTATATGTATTTCATACCCATGTGTATGGAGCAAGCTTCTTGCATTATGCCACTATGACTAGTAACCTATAGGATCTCATACAAAACCTCTCCACATCCAAATATTTCAAGGTAAATACCAAGTACATTGTGTTGTTGATGTTTTTGCTAGGGCTATGCTTCCCATTAGGGTTTCCATGTTAGACCCTTTTAAGGCCTTGTCTACAAAATATGCTTTGTATCACTGTTGTTTCCAAAGACTCATAGGAATGATAGTCATCATATCAGAGGCATATTTATATCCCTTGATAGGATTGTCATCTTTATATGCTGAGATGAATATATACAATGACCCCCAAATATAATATTTTATAAGATTATATAATATTTTATAAAATAATTATATTATATACTATAATTTTAAATATTATTGAAATAATTTGACCCAAATATAATATTTTATAAGATTATATAATATTTTCTAAAATAATTATATTATATGCTATAATTTTAAATATTATTGAAATATATAAATTAATATTAATTTATATGTTAATAATATATATTATATTATTGTTATTAATTATATATATATATATATATATATATATATATAATTTATTAAATTTAGATATATAATAGTTAACTTATATTATAATATCATATTACCACAATAATAATAATATAATAATATCTAATATATTAAATTTTTATTAACATTCTTTTTATATTACAAAAGTTGAGAAAATATCGATGAGATGTGAATGAGTTGGTAAAGTGTCTTGGTTGTTCTATGCACCACCCAGATTCAAATCTTAGTTTGGTATTAGGGGCCAGATGTGGCTGATCATTAAGTCATCTTAGGCCAGTTGTGGTCAATCATTGGTATTCTTAGGCTGGTAGTGGTTGATCATTAGTATTCTTGGGCTGGTTGTGGCCAATCACTGATAATATTGGGCTAGGTTGTGGACATTGATTATATTATCAAGATAGTTGTGGCCATTAATTGGTACTCTCTTGGGGATCTGGGTCCCTGAATGTGTCCTAGACTAGTTGGAGCTCTGGTAAAAAAAATCCATTGGAACAAGGACCCTTCAACCTTGAGTATTGATTAAAAAAAATTGAAAAAATATAAATATGACATGAGCCAATAATTTTAGAGTGTTCTAATTGTCACTCATACACTACATGCCATCCACATTATTTTAAAAACACTTCATTCTCGCACTAGTGGAAATTAGTTAAGGTGAATGGTGAATTAAACCACACCAATTGGGTATGAAATTTGATTGAAATTGAAAATAAAAAGGTATGATGGATAGCCAAGGAAAATACTGATAAGAATTATTTTATTTTGGGTAATCTTTTTATAGGGTGAAATTATATTATCCTATTGCCCTTGCATTTGAGTAAGAGCTTCAATGATCTAGAAGCATTATATTGATATTAGCATCTTTTTTGCCATTACATTTTTTACATGTAGTCAGGAAGGCTCTTATAGAATTGAATGGGAAGATAACTAGAATGGCATTCTATGTTCCATCACCTAATGTTTCTATGGTGGAACTCATCTCTACGTAAGATAAACCAACATATTATTACAAAGTGAAATCATAATTGAAGTATGTTTCATAGGTTTGCATGATACAACCTTGTGATTTCTAAAATGTTTCATTTTTCCATAATCCATGCCTCTATTTTTGGTGGTTATTCCCTCCAAGTTGTTGTGAAGTCCTTCATTTCATAGTCTTTTGGCACGAGCGCATTTGAAGGATCCTTTAAAGGTATTATTGGATATACTAAAGATAATGTCATCTCAACTTATTTTTTTGGGGGATGAAAAATGTGGAATTATGGGTTTACATAAATATCTAGTTGTATTTTAGATTAAAAACACCAATAATTTTATGTTCTCTATTTCAACCTTCAGGTCAAGAATCCTAGATGCTAATCCTAGTATAACAATGAACCCTTAATTTATGAAGTTGGTCTCATGGTATGATAGTATGTGGGGACATAGGTAATAAATTTAATTCATGGTAACATTATTAGTTTATTCCTTAGTATTTTTTTCTCAATTAAGAATATATGTGTGTGTGTGTGTGTGTGTGTGTGTGTGTGTGTGTGTGTGTGTGTGTGTGTGTGTGTGTGTGTGTGTGTGTGTGTGTGTGTGTGTGTGTGTGTGTGTGTGTGTGTGTGTGTGTGTGTGTGTGTGTGTGTGTGTGTGTGTGTGAACACACACACACACACACACACACACACACACACACACACACACACACACACACACACACACACACACACACACACACACACACACACACACACACACACACACACACACATTTCTTACTCACAATTTTTTCATGGACGTTTCTTGTCACATTTTCATTACCATTGCCTTTTTTCATTTCTCATTTTTAGAAACAAGGCCACAACTCCTATTTTTGTAAACACCAAGCCAAAATTATGATCAATACAATTGACACAAAACTCAATATGTGTGTGTGTGTGTGTGTGTGTGTGTGTGTGTGTGTGTGTGTGTGTGTGTGTGTGTGTGTGTGTGTGTGTGTGTGTGTGTGTGTGTGTGTGTGTGTGTGCGTGTGTGTGACATTTTCATTACCATTGCCTTTTTTCATTTCTCATTTTCAAAAACAAGGCCACAACTCCTATTTTTGTAAACACCAAGCCAAAATTATGATCAATACAATTGACACAAAACTCAATATGTGTGTGTGTGTGTGTGTGTGTGTGTGTGTGTGATGTTTCTAAAATACACCTTGCATCTTATTCAATCACCTCTATTAATCATTAATTATTTCCATCATCCATCAAATAGTCCGACATGCAACACATCTTCTTCAAGCACCTCTATCAATAATTCATTATTTCCATCATCCATCTAACCTCTACAACCCCACACTCTATGAAGCCCTGATTTGTACTCAATGGCAAGTGGGATAATAGATGAAGATTGAAATATACAAAATCCTCTATTTTTACATCCTATCTTATTACACTATATGAAATATATAAACCTATAATCACTCCAACAATCTTTTTGATATGAAACAATAAAAACATATAAAATTCATATACACTAATTAAATATTAATTTGAATTTAAAATAAATTTACAATATATTATTTTGTAAATTTCTCAAACTAAATAATTTCATCAATATATATTTTACCCAAAAAAACATATATAAGTATACTATGAAAAACTAAAATTAAAAAAAACTTTTTAAGACAATAAAATGCTTTAAAACATAAAACTAAAAAATTAAATTTAAACATATACTCAAAAAATATTAATAAAAAGATCAATATACTAAAATTAAATGAAACATTATAACATATAAATATAAAAGCTTTAAACCATTTAAATGTAAATGCAACATATAAATATAAAAGTAGGGTAAATGACAATCTTTTATCAGAAGTGTTTTCGTAGGATAATATATGGAAACTTTCTAAAAACTAATCAAAACAACCTAAAAAATTCAAGGGCATTGATAAAAAATGTTTCAAAGGAAAATGAAATATGATTGTAGCTATTGAAATGATGGTTTGTATTGCATATCTTATTTCATTCATTTTCACCTTCAACCCCTTTTATATGTTGCATTTCTAGAAACATAGGTTGTGGCTATTGGAGTTGGCTTTCTAGTCCTTAATTCTTTTCTTTGTCTCTCTTCTAGGTGGAAGTTTTTTTCCACTGGGTTTTCTCCTTATACTCTAATTTTGAGAGTTTCATTTTATGTGGGTACCTCATCAAGTCTTGTTGATGGGACCTATCTTTTCTTTTCTGCCCACCTAAGCTATGCTTAAATGGGGGTGTTGGTGTAGGATATTAATTACTCAATTTACTTATTAAGTGGATAATTCTTAAACTTATTGATTTAGCTTACTTAGGTGTGATAAGAGGTTAAGTGGGTGAGAGGGTGAGTCCCACCTAGAGTTCTATCTGGAGTTCTATTGAGTTACACTATGAGTTCTCTTATGAGTTCCGTAGTGAATTAAACTCATTTCCATCTTGATTTCTCCAATGAGTTAACTCCCCTTAATCCTTATTTATATTCCTCTTCACCATGATATTGTAATTAAATTGATTAATTCATAATAGATATTTGTAAATCTTGCATGTTTTTGAATACAAAGTCATCATTATTGTAGAATTATTTATGTGCTCACTCTACCAGAAGATCACCTACTAGCATATTCTGACATGGTATCAGACCTTTAGGTTCTGATAATGAGCATCAAATTTATCTATTTTATTTATATTTTGTATTCTCTTGAATTTTTTTATAGGAATTGGCATATTGTTCGGACTGGTATTTTAATGATTTTGCATTGATTGATTGATTAACTAATTGCTATCATCTATATGGACTCATTTTCAGCCTAGTCTAAAGTTTATATTTAGATCATGCGCCATTGTTTTTGCTTACTCTAGCAGCATTGATTTCTCAATTGGATGTATTTTTGTCTGTGCTCAATGTCCCTTTCATGAGCATGCTTCAAGAGTTCATTGCATAGTATTTTGTGCACTTTTCTAGTTTCTTCTCTCGGTCATATCGATCTCATTTAAGAGATTCCAAATGAGGAGAGTTATTTCATCTCCACTGATCTTTCATGGAAAGTAAAATTATGCTTCATAGCATGCTTATATGAAGCACTTGCTCACATGCAAGAATCATATTCCATTTCTTTATGGATATATTATTGCACCCACTAAACATGTTTAGTTTAATAAGTGGGCTAATTCTTGTGACAAGGTTTTTTCCACTCTGTTACTTCATGTTTGCATGGATCTTCATTGACATGTGGAACATACAAAGTGTCCATGAACTATTTATAGTATACTATAGAGTCTTTTTGGTGATCTTGTAGAGATTTATGTCACGCCTCCTCCTCCACTTCCTATTGTCTCATCTAAGACTATTGTACTCTCTCCTCATACTTTTATTTATTGTGATGATACATCCATTGTGGATAGTGATTTTTATTGTGTTGATCCTCCACTACATGATGAGATTTTTTTAGATCTTAGTCATCCTATTGTAGATTCTACATTCATTCTTGTGCATATTGTTACTCTTTTAGAGCCTTCACACACTTACATTTCTAAGGACTTTACTAATTTTAATATAAGTACACCTATTGTGAGCATCAATGACTCATTTATTCCTATGGACATTCTTTCTTCATTTGGTGAGTCATGATCCACTCTTCACATAGACATTCCTTTAATGAATGTTCTATGTCTATCTTCTCTAGATTTTCTCTCTCCTTCATTGTCTAATTCTTCATTGCTATCTTCTATAGTTAGTCTTATGATATCTGATTAGACTTTGGCATATTCTAGCATTATCAGGGAGACATTTGAGCATTTTTTAAAGATATACATTATGATTCCTATCTACACTCCACTTGAGTGGGAATTTATTAGTTTGACAACTCATGGTTTCTTTCTTCTGAAAGGAAGAAATAGTATTTATTGTAGAAGGACCTACTACAACATTCACCATGTGACATTCTATGCACACATTCTATCTCTTATTTTTCGAGGCACACATATTTCACATTTTGTAGGCTATTTGGATCATCACTATGTACTTGGGTACCTCATCAGGCCTCATTACTAGGACCCAATTTTAGAGCCCACCTAAGCTATCCTTAACGGAGGTGGGGGCAGGGGGGAGGGGGTGTTGGAGTGGGATTTCTTGTCCTTACTTCTTTTTTTTGCCTCTATTTTAGGGGGGAGTTTTTTCCTACTAGGTTTTCTCTTTTTACTATACTTTTGAGAGTTGCATTTTATGTGGGTACCTCATTAGGTGTTGTTGTTGGGACTTATCTTTTGTTTTTCACCTACCTAAGCTATTCTTAAGAGGGGGGTGTTGGTGTAAGATATTAATTATTCTATTTAATTATTAAATGGATAATTTCTACACTTATTGATTTAACTTACTTAAGTGTGATAAGAGGTTAAGTGGGTGAGAGGATGAGTTCTACCTAGAGTTCCATTTGGAGTTCTATTGAGTTACACTATGAGTTTTCCTATGAGTTCCATAATGAATTACACTCAGTTCCATCTTGAGTTCTCCAATGAGTTAACTCCCCTTACTCCTTATTTATATTCCTCTTCACCATGCTATTGTAATTGAGTTGATTAGTGCATAGAAGATATTTGTAAAGCTTGCATGTTTGTGATAGAAAGTCATCATTGTTATAAAATTATTTGTGTGCTCACTCTACCAAAAGATCATCTACTATCATATTCTGATAGTGGATTTGATTTTAAACATGGCATTTGTTTCTTCTCATAAATGAAGGAATTGTCAGTTGATTAATCTTATGATTGTTTTGAATACCTTTTAGAAAACATTTATGCAGTTTAGAGGAAGGATTCCTAGTTTAAAAATCAACAACAATAACATTATTATAGAGTTGATATGGGGGAGGGATTGATGATGGAGAATCCATCATAAATGACTAAATTATGGCCTATGATATTTATCCCATCCTCAGAAGAAAGATAAATAATGACCATTTCTATGCTCTTCACCTTGCAACTCATTTCTTTCAGCTCCCCATAATATTCAAAGAATGTAGACACAACTACCTACGCCCTTCCAGCATAAAGGGGGTATTCACATGTATGTCATGTTTACTCAACTTGCTCACAATAGATGTCACCAATGCATGTATGGAAAACATTGAAATAAAATAAGGTGAGGTGCCACATAACCAATTTCTCCCACTATATTGGGCATGCATAGAATACCCTGGCTTATGTGGCATCATGGGTCTAGGTACCTATTTCATACCTATAACATTTATGCTCATCACATTGTTGAAGTCAACGAGGTCCATTTCAGTTGTGTTCACAAAATAAAAATAGAAACAAAAATGGGTAATGATTTTCCTGACATGTGCCACCAAAAGATGAGTAGAGAAAACTTTAGGAAACTCTAACCATCCATTTTATCATTTAATATCTAAAATAATGTATATATGATAACATGTGAATGGAGGATTTTTTTTAATAAAATAGGGTGTGTTTGAGATAATATATTAAATGTGAGATGAATCTTGGTATAATTTTTTATATAAAATGTCTCTTCTAGTAAAAATATTAAAATCAATAAAACATAAAATATAAAATTAAAACACAATTTATTGACTTTTAGATGATTTTTTAGCTCATAAAAATTGTCAAAATAGATGATAACTAGATAACAATAGTTATATTGAGATGGATCTTTTAAAAATATTATTTATTACAAAAAAATTAATCTATTTCTTTGATTAAAATTTATGGCCTTCATAAAATAGACTCTTACATCAAATCTACACTATAATAGATTGTGATTCTAATTTCCTACACTATATTAAAGTTCAAACATTAAATTTAAAATTTCTAAATCACATAATTTTTTTAATGTATCATCAATAAAATATAAAACATATACATTGTAGAAAATGTACTACACTACTTAAATCTAATTGTTAATAATCTATGCCATGTAATATATCAAAATTCAAAATTATGACACAATTTATAATGTTATGTAATACACAAAATTCATAACTTTAAACTAAAAATAAAAATAATGATAACTCACATCATATTCTAAAACTAACATAAAACCTCAAATAGAGATTTGACAAATAAAAATATCATATACTTTCATCTTACCAACCAAAATAAGATCTATTCCTTTGTAGCTTGGATGTGTTATTAAAATTTTGGTATGTGGTTGTGAACAAATGGAAGAATAAATGGGTGGGTAATGAATGAAGATGGGTTGGGATAAAATAGGTTGTGATGGATATATATGAGGATGATGATTGTATGGATAAATATGAGCATATGGATGTGATATATGAATGAAATTAACCTATGGATATTATTAATCCACTTAAATTATTTTTTTCACACTTTTATTAGATTTGATGATAGAATGATTTTAATCTAGGCAACAATTCAGGTGATAATTTGGGTGACAATTATGCCTCAATTGATGACAAAACTTCAGGGAGTCATAACTTTTGCACCATAGTTCTGATTGACTCCGCATTTGAACCATTGGAAAGATAATAATGAGGAGAACACAATGATATGAAACTAATCTTTTCTCAATGATTTTTGACCCTCAAAAATCCAATATAAGTCCCCCAAATTTCAATTTAGTAGTGCAGTCTAAAAATAGTAAGTTTCTAAAAATAGTAATTCCTTGAATTCTATATTGTTGTAAATTGTGGAAGTCAGACCACTTAATATCCCTCAAGATTGGTGACCTTACACATCCTTATCCTAACTTAAAAATGTGTATAAATGAATATGTAACCTAAAATAGAAATCAAACATCTCTTCCTAGAGATAAGCATATGATTGTATTGCAATCTTGAGTAATAAAACATCTCTTTTTAGAGAAATCATTATTACTATGTTATTTTCATGTTCTTGAAATATCTGTCAATCAGAACTTATAATTTTTAGATCAGTGGTATCAGAGCAATTTGTCTTGAGAGTGTATGATCCCAAAGAAAAGGTTAGGCTACAAAAAGCTTGGGTGGAAAATAATAGAGCTTCCAAACTATCCACCTCTTTACTCCAAATAACTTCAAATGGTAGAAGACACCGAGACATCTGATTCCTTCAAAGAAATGGTGAATGAAGCCCTCTAATGTCAAAAAGAATAGATGTTGAAATAATTTTCCCAAATTATCCAACAAATCTTGATGGGAAATTTTGGCTCTTCATCTGTACTTCCTGGCTCCTCATCTATTGAACATCCTTTCAGTGCCCCAACACCCTTCAAGGTTTAGGTGAATTTTGATGTCCCTACATTTGAAGGAAAAATTAATGCTGATGTAGTATAAAATTGGTTGGATCAATTGTCTTCCTATTTTTATATTAATAAATTCATCAATGGAGAAAAAATCACTTTTGCTCCTCTGAAAGCTTCATTGCCCATGACACATTGGTGGGAAGTGTATAAAATGAGGTTGAATATAGATGACATTGGCCTTGAGGTGGAACCTACCTAGGATGATTTCATGGAAGTTTTAAATGAATAATACTATCCCATTGGATCATATGATGAACTTTACATACAATGGTAACAATTTCACCAAGGTAAGGACCAATCTATTCAAGATTACATTGACATTTTCAATTCTTTGTCTATGAGATTGGCCATCCAAGAAAGTGAGAAACATACGACTCTCAAATATCATGGTGGACTACAATGGTACATATGGGGGGAAATAGAAATCTTCAATTTTGAAACCCTTGGTGAGGCATACAAGTTCGCAGTGAAGATTGAGCAGAAGCATGGATGAAGGAATATGAAGAGTCAACCTTTGAAATGGAAAAGTGACAAAGAAGGTCAAACACAAGGCCGAAATTGGAAGCAAAAAGAGTTTTAATATAAGAAACCATAGAAGGGGGAGACTGGAAAATGGTGTGATTACCATAAAATTGGAACTTACTCTAAATAAAAATGTCAAACCATCAAGTCACTACTTTATAAGTTATAATACTCAACATCTACTACTTTATCTCATACACAACCTATAGTCGAAGAGGAAAAAGAAGAGATTATAGATGCTGAGCCTGATACCATCATTGCTTCATCACAGACCCATGAGAAAAGGCCAAATGACAAAGACAGGTTGTTTCACTCCAAATTATGTGTAAAAGATAATCCTCTATATTTCATTCTTGATAGTGGGAGTCAAAAGAATTTAATCTCTGCTAAAGTTGTGAAAAGTCTAAATCTATCCATGAAGCCTCACCCAAAGCCATACAATATTGGATGGTTGAGCCCAAGGAGAGACTTCTGTGTCACCCATTAATTTATTATTTCATATGTAATAAAACCTTTTGAAGATGAAGTCTTGTGTGATGTGGCCAATATAGATTTTTTTGATGTACTCCTTGGTCAGCCATTCATGTATGATTGACATGGCATCTATGAATCATGAACCCAAAAAATCACCCTCACTCTTGGAACATAGAGCTACAGGGTACCAAAGGTACCACCTCCCACATCTATCTCTCTGATTAGTGCCAAGCAATGTAAGAGATTGGTGGAGAAGATAAAGAAATTCATTCTCATGGTGGTCAAACCATAGAAATCCAAGAAGGTTAATGTTACAGTCCTGACTACACAATCAACACAACAATAGAAGGAGATGGACAAATCATGGGAGAATATGATGACTTATTCAAGTCACTTGCGGGAGTTCTACTTCACTGATAGGCAAAACAATCTATTAATTTGATTTGAAGATCACCTTTTCCTAATAATCATGTGTATCAAAAATTAGTTTTAGAGAATGATGAGATAAAAAGGTAGATTTAGGAATTGATACAAAAGGGTCACATCAAGCCAAGCTCTTTACCCTATGGTAACTCGATTATCCTAGTAGCAAAGAAAGATGGAACATGGAGACTTTGCATTGACTATCAAGCCTTGAAGAAAATCACTATGAAGAATTATTACCCCCTCCCTAGGATTGATGACCTACTGGACCAACTCTATGGTGCAAATTTCTTCAACAAAATTGATCTCAAATTTGGTTATCACCAAATTCCCATCGATCCCACCGATGTCTAGAAGACTACACTCAAATCTAAGGAGGTGCTTTTTGAATGGTTGGTTATGCCTTTTGGCTTGACTAACACACATATGACCTTCATGAGAATGATGGATGACATCCTGTGACCCTTCACCAACTCATTCATGGTTGGATACCTAGATGACATACTCATCTATAGTAGAACATGGGAGGAACATCTGCAACCTATTTTTAAGGTACTTCAAACTCTTTGAGAGCAAAAGTTGTATGCAAATCTTGACAAATGCGTATTCAAGATGAAAAAAATTCATTACTTGGGGTACATTGTGAATGAGGAAGGGTTCAATCTATAGAAGATTTAGGTTATTCAAGAATGACCTACACAACAGACCCTCATAGAACTTCACAGCTTCTTAGTTCTTGTAAATTTTTATCACAAGTTTGTTCTTTTATTCTTACATGTTGCTTGGCCACTAACCCAAGTGACTAAAGGAGGAGCTAAAGATACATTTTAGTGGGGTGAAATACAATAAAGGGCATTTGAGAATTTGAAGAATAGACTTTGCTCAGCTCCTATTCTTGCCTTGCTAGATTTTTATCAACCTTTTGAGTTTATGATAGTTACATTTGAATATGACTTGGGAGCTATCATCATGCAATATGACCATCCTATTAAATATAATAGTGAATTATTCACTGATAAAATTATAAAACACTTAACATATGATAAGGAGCTCTATGCCATTATGCAAGCCTATAAATAATGGAAAACTACATCTTATGGAAAGAGGCAATCATCCAAACTGACTACAAACCATTAGAATTCATCCAGACATAGAGAAAACTATGAAATGAGAGGCACCAAAAGTGGGCCACATATTTGCAGTAATTCCATCTGATAATCAAACACAAAAAAGGGAGCTCAAATATAACCATAGATTGTCTGAGTCACCCACCAATTATTGTACTCACAATAGTTCTTGACTTGTGCAGACATGAGACTACCACTTGGGGTGCTCTATATGAAGCATATTTTACCTTTGCTGATACATATTAGGTGCTTCAAGAAGGTAACCATGTTTCTAATTTCTATTTTGAAGATAATGTCTTCCATCACATGGGGCACATCTATGTTTCAACTACAAAGAAATAGAAGATGATATGGGAAGCACATTGTAGGATAGCTAGACACTTTGGTGTAGAGAAGACATTGGAAATTCTTCAAAAACACTTCTACTAGTCCCATATGAGTCCACATATGGAAATTTACCTCAAATATTTCACCCCATGTGTGATATCCAAGCCAAAAAATAAGAAGCAATGATTGTATATGCCATTTCCAGAACCAACCAGGCCTTGGGAATCTGTCTCAGTGGATTTTCTCTCAATTTTTCCCACTTCAAAACATGGGAAGGATTGTATTTTTTTTGTAGTTGATCATTTTTAAAAAATGGCTATTATGATTTCTTGTAAGAAAAATATATCTATTGAATAAAATGCTCAACTATATTTTAGTCATGTATGGCTCCATTTTGGTCTCTCCAAGTCCATTTCATCATATAGAGATAGCAGGTTCCTGAGCATCTTTTGGTCCACTCTATGGAAGATGATGGATACCAAGCTGATGAAGTCCACAGCCTTCCATCCATAGACTGATGGTCAGACAAAAGTGGTGAACTACTTGATTGTTCACATGATTCATAGGTATCACTCTAAACATCCATGCACATGGGATGAGGGTATTTTTTTCATACAACATGGATATAATCAAGCTCTGCATAGCTTGACGAAGCACATTCCATTCCAAGTATTCTTCAATTTCTAACCCATGGCATGAATTGATATAGCTCTTCCATTCTCCACCATGGAATGCACACCTCATGGGAGTTTTTAGGCAACAAAAGCAATAAAGTTCATTGAATAAATGCAACACATCTAGTAGTAGGTTCATGACATCTTGGAGAAGATGAATCAAAAGTATAAGCAATGCCATAATTAACATAAGATTGCACACCATTTTGTTGTGGGTGACAAGGTTTGGTTGTGGCTTCAAAAGGAATGACTTGTAGGCCCACACAGAAATTCAGCCTCTATGATATGGTCCCTACACCATCACTAGAAAAATTGGAGAAAATGCTTTTGAGTTAAACCTACCAACCTACCTTGATTTGCATCCAATATTCAATGCTAATCTCCTTAAACCATATCATCCACCTCTATTAGACACATAAATTATAGAAAAATAACTAGACATTCATGAGATTGATCCATAGAGTTTTGCTCTAGTGGAGGAGGATCAGATTGTGGACGCCTAGATGAAGACAACAAGAGGACACTCTATTCTACTTTATTGGGTGGTCAAAAGGGGTGGGCTTCACCACCAAGGTGAGTGGATCACAAAGAATAAAATTAAGACATAAATAAAACAATTGATGAGGAATATTGATGAAATGGGGACCATTGCTTATCAAGGATGGAGGAATGATCTTTGCAACAATTCAAGTGACAATTCAGGTGATGGTTCTACCCCAATTGATGATGAAACTTCTGGAAGCCATAACTTTTGCACCATAGCTCTGATTGACTCCCCATTTGAACCGTTGGAAAGATAATAATGAGTATAACATGGTGAGATGGCACAGAGTATTTCTTAGTGGTTTTTGAACCTCAAAAACTCAATGGAAGTTCCATAAATTTCAATTTTAATAGTGTAGTCTAAAAATAGTAAGTTCTAAAAATAGTAATTCCTTTAATTTTGTATTGTTGTAAATTGTGGAAGTTGAACCACTTAATTTCCCTCAATATTGGTGACCTTCCACATCCTCCTCCTACCTTAAAAATGTGTATAAATGAAGATGTAACCCAAAATGGAAATAAAACATCTCTTCCTAGAGATAAACATATGGTTGTATTACAATCTTGAGTAACAAAACATCTCTTCTAAGAGATATCATTGTTATTGTGTTATTTTCATGTTCTTGAAATATCTGTCAATCAAAACTTTTGAGTTTTGGATCAGATTTGTGCCAAGTAATTATATATGTAAGGATTAGAGTAAAATGATAAATGCCTTAGAAGAAATCTCTCATTCTTAAATTTCAAGTTTACCCATAACCCTTATATTTCATGCCTTTAATGCTCAAATGCTTCCTAATTTCTCCTTTGTCTTATTCCAATAGTCACTACATACTCCAAACCAAAGGCCGATCTCAAGTATTTGGATGTCTCTTTCCCTACTTATTTAGCTAGGTACAAGCACTATAATGACATGTTCAAAGTAATCAAGTAGGTCCTCAGGGACTCTAGCGATGTTGATGATGAGGTAAATAAATACAAAGACATCCTTTAGTCTTATAAAATATTTAGACTCTATAGATCCACAACCAAAATAGAGACATTTTCCTACACTAACCTATTGGGTGACATCTTCCATAAGGACATCCGAGTATAGTATGTTGTTAATGATTGGGTTTGCTCATCAACCTCTCCGCACTAAATTGTCAACATATCTAAAAATGACTTCAGGGCATAATACTCTCTTTCAAACTTTTTTCTCTCATATGATTCAGTGATAATGTCAATTTAGATAACTGATCACTAGATCTATGATGTCCTTTAGGACTACACTTAGAACCTAGACTCCAAGTAAGTCAATAAATAAAATATCAATGCCTACATGGTCTTCATCTTTGGAGATGAGGTTCAATTAGGCATGATCATATTTTACCAATTGCTCATGAAATATGGGTGTCCCTACCGCACATGATCCTAACTCACTCTGACAACCCAAGCCTTGGCAGATTGATAAAATTCAAGTTGGTTATAGTGATACACATCCAATAATATCCCAATTAACCAAAAATTCTATAGACTCTATGATTTGATACCATGGCCAACTTAAAATCAAGATATGAATGAGGAAAATAACACACACCCATCTAAGTTCACTCATTTACTCTTCTATTACATCCTATTTCCTTTTTGCCTCTTGATCCTATGACATTTCAACTCCATATTCTAATACCCACTAGTTCTAATCTGCTCCCTCTATTTCCCATTGTCTGCCCTCCATATTTCACCCAAATACCCTTGGCTTTAGTCCTTTTTAATAACCACCCACCACCTTTCCCTTCCATTATGCCCATCTTAAAGCTTAGATTCCTCCCAATTCCTCTCCTAGGCATGCCCTCAATAATAAATGTGATTATAACCTTTAGGAACCAACCACCTATGATAGGGGCCCTCTTGGTCACCAATCTAATCAACCCAACACTCCTTTCTTTGGCTCCAAGTCCTCTACCATCTGTTTTTACAATCGTAGCTATCTAGTCAAATAATCCACCACATCACCCAAAGCTGACCTAGGGAAGAGGATGAAGAATAAATTGAAGGTGACCTATCCTTCAACTCGTCCAGCCCTAGTAGTAGTAGCTCAATGATTTTCTCCTTGACCTCCTTTATCCGTTACCCAAGGCCCAACTAAATTCACCTTTAACCTACCTATGTCATACCTATTATTCAATGATCCATTCCTAGGTGCAATCCCAGCTCATGTGAACCTCACCTAAGAACAATAGTGAACTAAATTATTCCCATAGGCCTTCCATTTTTTTCTCCCTCATTTCTCCCCCATTCCCCCTCTGCCTCCACTTCTTTCACTCCTTCCACTTCATCCATCTCCCCTCCATCTTTTCTTTCACCCTTCACCACCATTTCATCAACACCTCATACACCCCTAGTAACCCAAGGGATGGTCCCGATGTCACATATGCCATATAAAGATGTTCATGGCAATCCAGATGTGTAATGGAGTTATGATATATCCTTCAAGAGCATGAAGTGGATGCTCACTTAAAGGTTCATTTTGGAGGAGAACCTAGTGATATGTTAGAACCATCAATATCTATTTTCCCTAACTAAAGTGAAAACTAATATTGGAGAAGAAAAGATGGATGAGAACCCACTATTTGTCATCCAAGCTACCCATGACATATCCAAGAAACTCCTAAAAGACATGTAGATCAATGTCTAGACACTTGAGTCCCAAGTGAAGAGCATATTCTTAGTCAGATTAATTTGCCAGGTGAAAGATGCCCTCATACTACTTTTCTCAATCCTAGGGTAAGTAGTGGGGACTTGGGTCAATATCAATGTAATTATATATATGACATAGGCCTATATTGGGATAATCATAGATATTAATGGTGAGTACCAGAAGTCAATGGTCAGAGTCAACAAGGGGATGTTTTGAGGGTTTAAACTGATGCCATCCTTAGATTTGGAGTTGTACCAAACTTATGCCAAAAACATGAGAATAACAATGAAGGACTAGCTAGCCTTGTCTCTTGCTATAAAACCCTTAAAAGAGGGCAAAAAAAAGATATTGACTTACTTCTAAAGGTTAATATCTTAGTATTATTCCACCCAAATGGCAGTCTACTCAACCAAAGGGAATTTGGAGTCTACATGGGTCAATTCAACTAGGTTATGATGGATAAATTGGCTAAAGAAAACTAGGAAAGAGCCTAGGTAGTGTTGGACCTATCAACTCAGTCTGCTGCAAGCATCGGACAAGCTTTAGGAGTCCAAGCCTTGATGGAAGCAATTTTCTAGGTCTCTTGAAGACTAGTAATGCATCCAACAGTGATGTTTAGGGTGCCTCTAATGAACTTGGCCAAGGTGGATAAGGAATTCAATCTCATCATAGCCGTGCTAGAATTTGAGTGTGCTTATTCGAAGCACTTGGGAGTCAACCCCTCTTAGTCACCTCCATGCATTTAGAAGTGGTCCTTGCAAATATGTTACAAGTTTCTTGGTATTTCTTTTGATTTTATTTTTGATATACAATTGTAAATTCAATGAGTTACCATCATGGCCCAATATGGCATCCTCATTCTTTTTTGAGATGAGTCCCAATCCTCGTCTATTTATAGAGGATCCATATTGTATTTTAGGGCCGACCAAAAATTTCTTAAGAGAGTTATTGGATTATTTCCAAGATTTCACCTATGTTTACCTCTATACTATATACTATAACAATAATCGAGATCAATTATTGTAGCAATTTTTCACTCTTTTAATGAATACAAGTTTTGTTTCTACAAAAAGGTCTTTTCTTTGTTAAATTTTCTATCATGTTCATGTTTAAATGATCAACAGTGCCATGATTAATTATATTAACACTTTGTCACTTTATATATGTCATGATTATGATGTGCTTAACAATTATATTATTTGTGTGAGTTATTTTGTTCTCTTTTAGTAATTAATGATCATTTGTGTTCTTAGTTACAAGTTTTCATATGGTGTTTATGTGTTCTTGATAATAAAACCTAAGTATTAATCTTTGGTAAGAATTCACATTGATGCCATACTCCCATTTATCTCAAAATCTCTCCACTATATGTTCTTTGAGGTAGAAGTAAAGTGAAACTCAATCTATAGTGGTATGACTATGGCAGAGTTACTTAATTCAATGACCATTGCATTGATCTCATTTTAAACTTGAAGGCATCATTTTCTGACTTGCCATTCCCTCTCTTTTGTGTTTATTTAGTGTTTCTTAAATCCCCTTTTCCCTTATGTTTAGTAAGAACAAACCCAACACTCAAAGTACTCATAGATGAATCTAAACCGTGTAAAACATAATGTATTGAACTACTAGTTGTAATAGTACATCACTTGTAAACTATTCATGAAAACTTTATTTATGAAGTCCAATACCTGCATTCATTCCCTAGGCTATTCCAAGATCAGTCCTAAAATGGAGGATGAAAGTCTATAGTTGTAACTACCTCCTTGTTTTCAAAAAACACCCAATATCATGGGCGTCTCATTGTAAAGCACAGATGGTAGTGAACAATAGTATATGTTGTATTCATGTGCTTAATAATGACAATATTTTTGAAGCATTATTATGACTATGTTTTTTGTTAAGAATAGTTGATTTGATAGTAATAATATTATGTCATAGTTCTAGTTGTCCAATTATTTTATTGTTTATTGTGTTGAGGCCAAGCAAAGATTAAACTCTCCATACAATCATAACACATATAACATTTTCCATGTATCTACTCTATAAAACCTACTTTATAGCACATTTTACAAGTTTTCTCTATTCTCTGTTAATGAATAGAAGTTATATTTCATGCATGTAAGACTATTGCTCCATTTAATGTGTTTATTTCTTTCTTTCTAAATTACCTTTTCCCATTCACTCTATAAAACCAAAACTTAGTTGCTCTTGTACACTTGGTCCTAGGCCTCATGATGTAGATTAGAGATCATAATTAATCAATCATGTAAGTCAACATGGATTTTTTTCAAATATGATATTATTTTTTTAGAAAGTAATAACAAAAAAATTATATATATATATATATATATATATATATATATATATATGAGAATGATTTTATGTGTTTCATAATTTTTAATTTTAATAATAATTTTCTAATTTTAAATTGTATCATATATACACACACACACACACACATATATATATACATACATACATATACATACATACATATACATACATATACATATACATATACATATACATACATACATACATACATACATATATACATACATACAGATACATACATATACATATATATATACATATATATATATATATATATATATATATATATATATATATATATATATATATAATAATAATAATAATTTTTAAGTTTAATAATAATTTTAAATTGTATCATTAAAAAAAAATTATTAGTTGTTACATATATTATTAAAAAATAAAATATTTTCAAAAAAAATAAAAAAATATTATAAAACAAGAAATACATATTTAATATAGATTTATTGTTTATAAAATATTAAAAATATATAACTTTTTAAACTATTAAGATCATTAAATATCGATATAATTTATAATATTAACTTTCAAATGTTAATATAATTTATAATTGAAAAATAAATATTTATAATTTTTATTAATTTTTCTAAATTTTTATTTTTTTTTAAATATAATTTTCCCAAAAACATAAAATGATTATATTTTAAAGCTTAAAAAAGGTAAATACTACCAAACGGCCATCAAATATAGACTGGATATTAGAAAAAATACACGGCCTGAAATTTACAATGGTTTTGTTAGAGATAATGTACCCGCTGAAAATATCATGCATACGATGAAACAATTGAGGAACTGTCAATGTTAACGCTCACTTAAATTGATCTAAAATTATATCCTGAACAATAGAATAAAACTGCATAAAATTGCCAATGTGGACATTATGATTCTTCTAAGTGATCAAGCTTTCACCTGTTGGGCACCAACAAATACTTTCAAATCCTGCAACTCCTTTGCGCTGACACGAGAAGCGAGGGTTTTGAACGCACTAACCAACCACGTTATAAATATATCTGACCCTAACCTTAATGGTCTCCTCCACAACCGAAATCCTGGAATGAAGGCTCCCAACTATTTAGATGTTCTGAGTGTAAATCACTACCTTAGTGAGATGATTTTGTTGGTACCCCCAGAACATATATATTTGTTGTAGCTGATGAATGCAGCCATTCATCCAACCTGAGGCCATTGTAAGGTGCAACCCAAAAACTTCAAGTTATCTTCTAATCTGCCATTTAGCAAGAACATTTGACTTGAAATAATGGCCCATATTTTAATTAAATTTCTATCATGTTTGAAACAGCAGCCGAGTATATAGCGCTAATCAAACGAAAGAAAAAATTGTTGCTCCTCAAACATAATGACTATTTTTATCGAATAAAAACGTTGATATCTACACAACACCTTTTGCGATAAGGATAGCTTAACTTAATTGATTTTTCTATTACTTTTAATCTGAAGACATTTGTTTACCGCGGATTTTTTTTTTTTTTTTTCTAAATTTATTTTCCTATAAGATCACTATGTTGGGTTTTAGATTTTGGGTAATTATGCATATTGTTATTGATTCTTTTTAATTTTATTTAAACAATTTACTGGTGCATTTATTTCATCGGATAAATTTTTTTATGTAATTTGTGAGTTATGTCTAATATAAAGAATCATCTGCATTCAGGAATGAATCCAAATTTTATAACTCAAACATAATAAGAGCAGCTATGTTTTTCCCTTCTGAAGAGTCTTTTGTTCAGTTTACCTACCATTTTTTTAAGTGGATAGGAATTTTAGATGAACTTCATGGTTACTCTACATGTATAATATATTGCCCGAACCTCAATAATCGAGAAATGTGACTTGGTATCCAAATCTTAGATCCTATTCTACATTAATACGATTAAGATTAAATTTGTTAAATCTTTTTCGAAGTTATTTTCACTCAGTACACAACTATGCTAGTCTTAGTGTCATTTTATTAAAAAAAAATTAAAATGTCATGCAAGTGCAGTGATTGTTGAAAGTTTAAGAGGCTTAATTTGGGGGGAGTCTTAAAACTGAGTTGAAAAAGGTTTGATTTTGAATGTGTATTCATACTTATTTTCTTTTTAATTTTAATTTAAAAAAAAAAAATATACTGAAATAAGATTTATGTGACATTTTAAAATCAATTTATATAGCAGGGTGATAACTTATACAAAGGCATTTCAAAATGTATTGTACTAATTCCCCATGAAGTTTTAAAGCTTGCAGAAGAAGAGAGATTTTTAAATTTTTTCTTTTTTTTAAGGTTCTTAATTTTCTGAGTGTGCTAGGTTAAACTTTCCTTTTCCATTTGGCCTT
The DNA here is from genome assembly GCA_037957365.1 of Torreya grandis. Lineage (NCBI taxonomy): Eukaryota > Viridiplantae > Streptophyta > Pinopsida > Cupressales > Taxaceae > Torreya > Torreya grandis. The sequence goes on along the minus strand of JARHVA010001634.1, from coordinate 934,654 downwards.
AATCCACCAAATATAACAATAAAATAGTAAAAGCTTTATTTATATGTGTGATTAATATAGTTAAATTTTAAAATAAATGAATTTTAACGTACTTTGAGGAAAATTTGTCTGTAAGATTTGTGAAAAGTGTGATTATTATTATTATTATTATTATTATTATTATTATTATTATTATTATTATTATATCTTTGTAAGGGTAGTTTTTTTTTTTTTTTTTTTTTTATAAAAATAAAATTCAGTAACAATAAATATTATACAGTATTAATATTATATATTATTTTATTAACATTTTTCATTGTATTTGTCAATTTTAAATTTAAGTATCATATAATATTAATATTTTATATTATTTTATTACTATTTGTTTTATTTGATTATTTATTTTTTATCGAGAAAAAATACCATCTATTTTAACAAAACAAATTTTATTGACAAAATATCAAAATATTTATGTTAAAAAATTATTTTTATATACAATTTAAAAAATATTAAAACACCCCTAAAATCTAAATGAATTGAATTAGAATAAAATTTACCTAATTTTTAAAATTAGATATACTCCATTAAATATAATAAATTAGAATATCCTTCAAATCTATGACAATATTTTGACATTATAAGATACGTTAATCCACCTAATTGACCTATGCAAATCCAAGAAAAGCTTCTCCTCCTAAAAAGTTTGACCATGTTGGGAAACGTAGAGTTCTGTCATTTATTCATATGCTCTTATGTTCCATTGCTTTTATATGCTGGACTTGCTTTCAATATTTTACACAACATAACAAGGTGGGTTCAATAGAAAAATACAATAAAATTTTCTTTCTTTTTACTTTGAAAATTAAAAAGGGGCCCAAACATTTATGTTAACTTTGGAAAATATGGAGACATTTGACAATACCTTTTCAGGTATTCCGGATTGTGGCATTTTACTGGTTCTCGAGTATGCACAGCTTTAACGTAACTATTATTATGTTGCTCTGTTTAAGTTTACATTATCATTATATAGTTTATAGGAAGGTAAGGCCAATATATTTTTAAATTTAATAAAAATTAATGTCAAAACCTAATGATTTAGACTTCGTTGGTTATTATCTTCATTTCCTTGGACTTTTTATTGAATAGTTACAACTCTGCATTAGACTTGGCTTCTTGTTCTCTTTGTTTCCTATGAAATTACACCTCTAATTCATCTTTTAAATATGAACGGAGTGTTTTTTTTGAGTATTAATATGCTTAAAAGTATTTAATCTTCACATATATACAAAAGCCCAAAAGTGTTATTTTATATCTATGAACATTTAGTTTGGTAGATTGTGGTTATATTTATTGCATTTTAGTTTGAAAAGGATATTGAATTCGGTTCTGTTGATCATGCCATTAAGATTTTGTTGGCTATGTCATGCTTGTAGCATTATAGATTGTTGAATATTTGTTTTTCTTTTTTACAGGTTGTTTTTTATACAATTTTCAGAGGCTTCTGCTATTATTCATTGTTGCCTTTTTTGAATTTGGGTTTTTCTCATAACATAAGTAATTCAAAATCTTTTAAATTGTGTCTCATTACTTCAGTTTATATTTGATCAATTGGGATACAGACAAGGCCTTGAAGATTGGAACTTTTATTGGTTTTTGTAATAGCCTTTGAGTATGTTGCTAAAAAAAAGGTTGTCAAAATAAAAATGTGGATCAAATTTGAACAAATATAATTGTAAATGACTTTAAAAGGTTTACAACTTTTTTTAAAAAAAAAAAGCTGCTGATATATGAAGTGATGCATATCTTTAATACACATGAAGATAAACATTTGAATTATTATGATCTCTTTATAAATGGATGTTATGTCCACAAATGTATTATGGATATAATTTTATTATTTGAGATTTAAATAAATCAGTTCATGTGGAAACAATGAAACTATTAAATATATTTTATAAAAAAAATATATAGGCTGCATTTAGACATGTTTTATTTGATTTTCTTCAAGTTGGCTTCGTCAAAAAAAAATTAACAACATTTCAATATCAATAGTTGAGTATGTAAAGCAATAGCTTTGTAATTATTTTTACTTGAAAATTTGGTTCAAAATGACTTCCATTTGTTACTTTTTAAATTCAATCACAATGAGTGGGATTAACAGTTTTAGTAGTGATAAAAGATCACAACGTTGAATACATTCAAAAAAATTCCATGGCAAAGCTGATTGTCACACATGGATTTGCAAATTACATTGTCAAATTGTTATTAATGAGACAACTTGCATTCTCTAAGTAATTGAGGCATTTACAACTGTAAAAGTGTTGGCATAGTTGCTTGGAGTGTTTTTTGGTTGTCTAAACCTTTTATTTTTACATCTCCAAAACTAGTGCCGAATACAACTTTTAATTTAATTTTTTCATAAATCATTCTTCACTCCACATATATATGGCATTGTCTCTAGAGTTATAAAATCACTTAACTCATATCCATTGTATTTGGATGTAATACATAATATTTAAACAAACCCATATGTGGATCTTAAGATAATTCATTATGATTCAAATATTAAACCCTAAACAAATAATTTTTGAAAGGATTATATGGAAATCCCAAGAAAATGTATAAATTTTTAGTTTTAAGTAAATTTATACTTTATTGGTAGTTACAGCTTTTGTATCGATATAAAAGATGTCAATTTGTATAGAGAGCTTTATGGTTATGTTTATATTATTTTTTATTAATAACACTAAAACTAGGGTCAACACAACTTTCAAAATATTTTTTTGGTAAATTATTCCTTGCTCCACATATCTATGGCACCAGTTATAATGTTACAAAATGCCTACACTGATATCTATTACATTTGGATGAAATACAAAATATTTTAAGATACTCATATGTAAACATACTCCATTACTATTCAAATCTTGAATGTAGAGCAAAGAGTTTTCAAATGACTGCATCACCAGCCAAAAAAAGGCATCATGTGATTAACCTTGATTTATCTAAGAAAATTAGACCTCTCTTCACTCCATAAATTAGTAGCTATAGCATCTTTATAAAGCAATGCCATGTTTTCATTGTATATTTATTTTAGTAAAATTTTCAAGATTAAAGAACTATTACATTCAATACATAATAATATGATTGCAGTGATACGATGCATGAAGTAAATCATTGTATTAAATCTTGCCTCGAACCACATGAGGCTGGAAATACCATGAAAATGTTTTCATTGGTCAATACATCACAAATAATAATATTATATTTGAATGACTAAAGAACTTATGCCTTATCGTTTCAAAAGCTATACATATTTCCAAGCATGGAGAAATGAAGTACTTTGACTGGCCAAAAGAACATCTAATGATAAGTAGTTAAAGTTAAATGAATTTAATAGTGTACTCATTCCATAGATTGACTTATTCATGTGAAATGTAAACTTATTAATTATAAAGCTTTATATACATATAGACTTATGTTTTTTTTTGTTTTTGTTTTTTTTCTTTTTAAATTATATTTGTTTATAATTGATCCATGTATTTTATTGTTATCTAAATTAATTTTTTGACAGGGTTTTTGAATGTAATTACAATTGATAATTGTTGTGTTTATGTCGTCAACTTTCATTTTCCAAATAAAAGATTCAAGAAACTAGGATCTATTTTCCATAATATTTTTCTTATATAGTTGTATATGTTTAACATTGATCCACATATTTTTCTTGTGAAGATTGTTTATAATGCACTTAACAATTTCATTTCAATCATATTAAGAAAGCTAGTTTCATAAGTAAAAGATGTGGTTTCACTATATTTTGAATATCCTTTTTTGCTTTGCTATAAATGACACTACAAATATACAAGTTATCAAATATTGATATCTTGTGATAAAAAAATTGTTTGAAACTCTTATTTTTTATGTTTCTTTTGTAGATAAATCTTACAATTTCTATGAATACAATACTACTAATCACTCTTCCCAAGAGAACTTCATGCTATGCCCCTTGTTCTCCCTGACATTGATTGTTTTATAATTATCAATAACATTTCAAAACTTTACATCAATAAAAATATAAATAAATATTTTATTAATTAATTTAAAAAATATATATTTAAAATAATTATTTAATTTTTTTAAGAAATTACTGAACAAAAAACAATATACCTTTAATTGGTTGGTAGGTAACAATTTATTTAGAACAAAGTTTACTTTACAATTATTTTTACTTCACAATTTCACCCACAGCTTAAAAAACAGTTTAATTTTAAATTCCAATTCCTCCTATACCTATCTTAACACTAAAAACGAAACATAAATTTACTTCGTTATTGTTGCTGATATTGCAAATAGCCGCTTTTATTTGCATATCTTACACTCGTTTTATTTGCATAGCTTACCCGCCGTTTTAAAGCAACTATTTGACAGTTCTTACAATGCGACTGAAATTATATAAAAACAAATAAAGGCTAGATTTTATTTTATCTTTTCCCCAACATCATCATGAATTCTTAGCAGATCATACGCAAACTGAATACATGGAAGCTTAGATTGAGTATATAGAAGCATACATTGAATACAACTGGTTCTAGTAGGAGCAGCACAAACTTGTATAGTCATCCAATTAGAGATCACATTTATAGTCCTCCCTACATGCAGTCTAACAATGTTTCGTAAATATCAGCCTAGCAAGGTAAACGTGACATTTATATTATATTTTAATTATTTTTTATTTGATAATTTTTAAAAATAGGTTTTTGAAAGGTTTGGGAGTTTTGAATAAATAAGAGAAAAATAAAATATGTAAAATATGTACGTTCTGAAAGGCCTCTACTAACTATTAATGTCTTCCCATTGTCAAACCACCTTCCATTGTAAATATCAACCCAGCAAGGTAAACGTGACATTTATATTTTCTTTTGATTATGATAATTAATGTCTTCTCATTGTTCCCCGAAAGAATATTAATGACTTGGAAGAACAATACATGACCATGGCGTGAAACAATGATATTAAGAAGAGTGTGATTCTATCTTAACTTATTAATATTAAATGTGTATTATTGAATATCTCACATCGACTTAACCTTTAAAACTTCCGTTGACCCACATCAATTTATCTAGGTTATCATTTGTTATTCCCTGATTTAGTTTACAAGTTTATAAGGTGGTGTGACAGTAGAAGCTCTATTAATATGAATTTGAAATAAAATAATAGGAATGGTGTATGATGATGATGATGATGATGATGATGATGATGATGATGATGATGATGATGATGATGATGATGATGATGATGATGATGATGATGATGATGATGATGATGATGATGATGATGATGATGATGATGATGATGATGATGATGATGATGATGATGATGATGATGATGATGATGATGATGATGATGATGATGATGATGATGACGACGACGACGACGACGACGATAATGAAATCAATAAAAGTGGTTAATATAAATTGATATTTATTTATTTATTATAAGGGAAGTTATAATTTAATTTTAATATTTATTTGAACATTATATGGTATTTTTATTTTTTAATTTAGAGAAGATAATTAAAAAATCAGAATATCTTTTTCAAAAAATGAAAAAAACATAATATTATGCATAGAGAATGGAATTTAAATTATAATTATTATTCAATTTAAACATGTGGTAATATTGCAACTAGATTGAAGTTACATATCATCAATAGATAAAACCTACAATAAAAATAGACGTTAAATTGTATGTCTATTTAATTAGTATAAGATATTTTATTGTTTAAATTAGACATGTCCATTTGAATTTCATATGAGATTTACTCTTCTTCCTGAGAGAGTAAATAAAAAAATCATGATATCCTAAAATATGTTAGAGTTGGGAGCCATTTAATATTCTAAAATATTTTTCAAGACTAATATAGTGGTTCTCCTATATTGATTACATCTATCACTAGTCAATGGTAAATTTGTTATAAATATAACTAGCAATTGTATTAGGGAGGCACAATGTGATTGCATATAAAGCAAGAGAAATGAAAAGTAGTTCAATGAACATGAATTTTGACATAAAATGTAGCAGTAGTTCTTTTCTCCCCTAATTTAGATGTAATCTCTATTTTGCATTCTTGTATGTTATAAAAATTGAAAGGAAGTGAAATACAAATGTCTTGCAAGGATTATATAGTAAAAATTAGGCCTTAACATTTAGTATTACCAATATTAATTATTTTATTTTTTTAATTTATTACTTATGGTATGTATATTATGTAATTTATACTTTATTTATTCTAATACAATAAAAAGATAATGATTATTTTTAATAACTAATTATATAGGTAATTCAAGTGTAAATAAAATTAATTATTTCATAGCATATAACACCCAATAGTAAAACTTGTATAATATTAAAAAAAAAAAAATCTCTTCCATAAAATATAACACATAACAAATAAAACATACCCTTTCATGGAATATAACACACAAAGAAACTTAATCCATACATTAAAACAAACAAACGTCATTTCATAAAATGAGCTTAAGCTCTCATAAGTGATTAATCATATTTAATAAGAATATTATGTCCACCTCAAACATAAATATCATATGAAATAATTATAAAAAATTATTTCCTTTGAAATATTCAACAAGAATCATGTAACTTTAATAGTAGAGACCAAATTACATTCCTTTTCCCATAGCAACATTGTCTTCTGCAACAATGATGACTTAATATATAAGATAGGAAAAGAATCACCTACCAACCTTATGACATCATTAGATGTGTAAGGTAAACCTTAACCTCCCAACCCTAATCGGTGACACTTAAAAATAGTTTAGCACATAATCTTGGTGGTTTAGAAAGAAATAGCTTCAAGAGGTGAAACAACACACAATCTTAAAATGCAAAAGAACTTAAGTACATTGTAAAAAATGGATGGGGCATCAATTAAAAGACATGCATATTTTTTCATTTATAAATTTAACGCTAGAAATAAAGTAAAAAGTGATCCACAACACATTTTTTAAGTGACCAATGCTTACCTAACTCCTTAAAATATGAAGTTTTGCTTCAACTTGAAATCCTAATTAAAGGTCTACAATTTATACTTCAATTCTCCTACCAAAATTCTTGTACTTCAGAATATCACACTTTTAAAAATTCACTTTTGATTCAAGTAAGAATGAGACCTCATTTTTTTCCAACATATGGTTATGAAAATAATTTTATGAATATTATGAATTTTTGGCTCTTTTATAAATCTTAAAAATTATATTGAAAGTGGTTCTCTCACTAAGGTTATTTTCCTAAAAATCAATTATAATACAATATTTGAATCAAGGTTTATACACATGCATGCAAAATTAATAAGATCAATGAAGGATTCACAAAGATATATATTTTAAAAGAATATAGCTCAAATGCATACACACACAAATAATTAAAGACATATACTATCAAAGGCATCTAAAACATGTTGGTTTGGGTTGTATGGGTTGGGTTAATTGTCACCTCTTGTCATTCCCTTCCCTTCCATAATAAATGATATCACTTGAAACCTCAATGTACCCATCCAAGCATTCAATCAACTAATATTAAAATAAATAATAGTAATTTTGACACAATATTATACCTCAATGTGATACCTCTAAACTCTCGCACAATCAATTGTGCCAATAGGCATAATGTACCACATGGACAACTTTGAGTTTTACCCACCACAATTAATTATTGAATCATAAGATATATACATGGTTAGAATCAATATCCAATCTCAAAATTCTCATAATCTATCTAAACGTATCCTAAATAATGAGGAAATAAGTGGTATCAAAATTATATGAAATTAATCCCAACTCATCAAAACATATCTATACAAGGAATGTAATAACCATGTACATGAGTGAGATATACATCTACATTATCACATTATGAGTTCAATACAATACATTATAATCAAAACAATTATCATAACACAATGGAAACCAAAATAAAAAATGTGGAGGTTACATATGGCATGAAAATATATGTCACGTGCACAATCATTTCAAATGTCAATAATGTTTACAAAATAGTAATAATGGTTTAGAGTTTTGTCTCATGGAAATGTCTTAGAAATTATGCGAATCTTTTCAGGTTACATATGTACACAAAACACTTGTGCTGACACACATAATGAATCACATATCTAACTCCAGTTCATACCCATCATGGGTACTCAACAAAGTATAGGCTAAACACAAGGTTATAAATATAATATCCATGTGCATATATGAAGATGATATCAATAGAATAATTCCACATTATTTGGTATAAGTTTTAATTCAATTTAATTATTTTTTCCTACACATGTTCCTTAGCTTGTTTAAGTATCTTTTCAGGTCATTATGAAAGATAATCCCACATTCATGTGGATGTGAAGACATGTTATTTTTCACCTATAAAATGTACCTTACTAAATCTTTTGCTGCTAATTAATGGATTAATGAACATTTTCACCATTGTGATACATTTTCATAATTGTGATATAGGTATTATCTATGCATTTGATCCTATCTAGATTGATCCTTGATTATAGCCAACTCTGAATGGTATCAAATTTTTTTTGGTAGATGATTGCCATTGTTAATGTTGTGAAATATTGAGTTTCAAATTTAAATATTCCCTCTTTCTCTAAGTTTGATCTTATTTTTGCATCTTCTATTGATCCAGATTCAAAAAAAGAATAATAGAATTGTGTCTCTTGTTGGGCATATTTCATCTGGTAGGTTTTCATGAAAAATGGCCTATGCCATTAGATTTAAAAGTTTTCAAACCCTAGGATCAACTTTAAACATTACCTAATTTTGGGACAATAATTTTTTAATCATTTTTGGGGGTCTAGTGACTTTTTTAATGACTTCACATAATTATATACAATTAGGTTCTTAAAGGGAAAATTCATTTTTGGGTTTTATATGTTTTTAAATATCCTTAGTTAGAATTTGGTGGATTTTTAAGAGGTGTACTAAATTTGGTGATTTTGTGATAGGTAGAATTTTTTTACCTATTTGCATACTAACAAAACATTGAGTCTTCTCAGTGCCTAACAAATTTTTGCACCTTTCTTGAACTGTCAAAAACTTTAGTTTTCCTAGAATTGTCAAAACCATCATAATCTATGACACCTGTGAAGAACCCACATGCATCTAATGTTAATAGTTTTGATGATAGAATTTTTATCACTTTGGGCATCCTCCAAAATCTAGATGACTGATAAAGCTTGATTGCATATCTAATGAAAAGTTATGACATCAAAACTATTGACTACTAAGTAGTCCACAACCCTGAATTCATGATTATTTATTACCATAGTAGTAAAAAATTCTTACATTGAGAATCTCAACTACTGTAGCAGGATAAAACCTTGACATTGAGAAGATGAAGTATCAAAGTAGTCGATAATTTGGACAACTATAAACCCCCGTTATATATCTGATAAATTTCTTTGACTATATGAAGGGTCCCCCATCCTAGAATCAATACTTATTTTTATGTGTGCATTACTCAATGATTATTAGAAGGGAGGTGGATATTTATAATGACTATAATATTTAGTTGAGATTTTAATAAAGAATCTTGATGACTGTAAGGATAGTCCAAAACTTGGATGATGGTTTAGAGGATGTAAAATTCAACCCATAAATTTTTACACTATTCATTAGAAAATTAGAGTGAAATTTTAGTGGCATCACTACCCAATTTAAATACCAATCTAAAATTAAATAATTAAGGGGTGAACACTCATCTTAGTCCTTAGCCCCCTGATCACATGGAAATTGAAGTCTATGGTCACAACCAAACCAATTGTACTTAAATTTTCCACAAAAAGCTATACCAAACATTTAAACAGAAAAATATTTATGCAAAGTGGAGATAATTATTTTTTTCAAGTAAGAAACATTCATACTTTCAATCGACATCTTCTTTTAATGCACTATTTTTTTTGAAAAAATGAGTTTTTTAGCTATATGCATTGGTGGTATTATTTTACATTTTATAATTCAACCTATACATATTCATTGGGGATTACATATAATTATATTTATTATAAATATAATTCATCATATAATTTATTTACACATTATGCATCAAATTCATGTTTTAATTCTTACACCATTTAACTATCAAAAGTAGAAACCTAGGTTCAAATACTATTTAGGATGAAAGGTTTACACTGATTTACAATGGGTATAGAAAAATTTGACACTCTATGTAGATCAGGTGAATTGGTTTAACAGAAGCGACGAAGCCTAGAGTCTACTATGCCTATCTATGTTTCCAGACTTACTCTTTCATATTGAATCCATAACTACCCCAAATAAAGTTTGGACCACATTGGGAAAACTATTTGAAAAGGAGGGTACTATGATACGTCATGATTTTGAGTATGATCTTATTAGTTTTATTCCAAGACAAATTGATATTATTATTCACAAAGTTAAAATCATTCAGGTTGTAGTTGAAAATGTGCAACATTGATAAAAATGATGATCAATTGATTCTTTCCATCCTTGATAGTTTGGGATGTGACTAATTTGTTTTTGTTTATACCTTCCATGCCACCAAGTGTGCCTTTGGAGCTACATGTACCATGTTATCCTTATATGGCTTTACTGGTAACTTGACTTAGGAGAAGGATAATATTATTCAAATGGGTACATTAAGTTCATATATTTATTGCATAGCTTAATTGTGAGTAATGACAAATGTAAGGAATTTAATAGAAATGAGAAGAAATAAAACAATAAACACATAGAGCTAAGAAAGGGTCATCAATATAATGGAAGGTTTAAACAATCAAAAGACTCATAATCTTCAAATGGGAAATCTAAGAAAGAGTGACTCAGATGTGCCTACTACAAGAAATATGGGCATGATAAAACTAAGTGTATCAAGAATAATATTGAGTAACTTATGTATATGTTTGTGAAGCATAATATTTGTGTCCCTAATTATTCCAGTTAGATTTCATCAACACAAGAATGTTCTATGGCCAAAGATAATAAAAAAGGAAAAGATAAGGCAAAGAACTTCTTGAAATTATGTCTGAATCCTCAACATGGGTAAATAAATTTTGTGCCTTGTATCACATGGATTCATCATAGGACATGATCTCATACTTGGATCCCTATTCTATTCCTTCCATCTTGTTAGGTGAGGATACTTCCATAGAAGCTAGTGGGAGTGGTTAAGTTTAAGTGAATTATGGAACATTTCATGATGTTCTATGTGTCCCCTCTTTATCCACCAATATTTTATTTATTTATCACATCAATCACATCAGTTCAAGCTAGAGAGTTGAGTTCACACCTAATTTATTTGTTATTAAGGAAGCACAAAGTTACTACATAAATGCATTTGGGAAAACAGATCACCAATCTCAATTATATATATTCTCACATTCTACTCTTGATCAAATCTCTATTACACTTCTCACTCATTCATATGGGTTGATTAAATTATGGCATGAATGGTTTAGCCATCTAATCTATCACTACATCTATAAACTTAGTCATCATGACATAGTTTTATGGTTTCCATGAGCCAAGTTTTTTGATGGAGTTATCAAGGGTTTCATACTTGATAAGCATCCTAAAGAGAAGTATGACAAAGGAAAATTTTGGAGAGCCACTCATATATTGGACATAACTAATAATGACACTATTAAACCATTTCCAACATCTTCATTCAATTAGACTACATTTTCTCTTACTTTCATTGATGAATTTTTGAGGTATACTTGGGTGTACATTCTTAAGCAAAAATATGAGGACTTTGATCATTTTTAGGACTTCAAGGTTTTTGTATAAAAATATTTATGTAGTTTCATCAATATTTTATGCATCGATAATGGTGGTGAGTATGTTAGTAACTATTTTGAACAATTCTAAAGTTCAAAAAGGATTGAATTACAACATAGAAGTCATGTGATCTTTTAGATCCATGTGATAGACCTTGAATATATGCATCCATTACAAAGAAATAAATTAATTCCATGTTTAAATTCAAGTGTTTATGTAAAACAACTTTGATCAAGTGTGAAAATAGATAGAAAGCTCTTTGGGTCTCTATATCTAATTCAATCCAATTTCTAAGCCGAGCTAATAAGGATATAAGCATTTCCAAAGTTAAC